>SJYS01001149.1:149373-164249 GCA_006410695.1 Philantomba maxwellii | reverse complement strand
TGAGACTGGTGTTAATCAAGAAGAAAAGTATTTTTCAGGTTTGGAAACTAGATCTTTAGAAAAGGTTGGTTTTCATCAGCTTCAGATGTTACACTAGAGACAACAACTCATTATGTTTCTTGATTGTAGTTATTTAGGAGCAGATTTGAAGGAATATTTGAAGCAATTAATAAAATAACTTATTTTTTACATACTTCCAACCATCAATTTTTTAAGAATATAAATTATAAGATATCAAATGATACAGTGTTATCAGATACGTTCCAGTATATCTGGAAAGGTTGAAAAGGGGTACGTATTCTACACATAGGAATTTTTCCAGTTAAAACCTATCCTTCTGCAGCCCTGACCATTGTGTTGTTGAGAGTTTCTGAAATGGCTCGCCTGGATCCTTCGTGAGGATTAACATCTGGAGCTGCTCTGCAGCTGGCCTCTGCTGTCAGCTGTCCCTTCAGTTGTCAGCATCCTTCCTGCGGGTCCCTGTGGCCTCTTAAAATCCACTGCTTCTTTTCACTAGTATGGGGAACTGTATACTGTGTAAAATGTTGCTCGAATCGTTCAGGTAAGGATGTCTACTTGAAGCACAGTCTTAGTACGTTCACCCGTGCCTTCTATCAGCATTGACCTTTGGCTCGTGGGGTCTTCATGCTTTCTTCTGGGCTCTTGATAATGTTCTAGGTGATGGAAGTTACCTCGTGAGTCAGGTGTTATCCTACTTTTAAACATTGCATGATGTTAAAGGAATGTCCTTTTTTTCCCTTCCCCAAGGCTTTGATGACGGTTGGAAAAGAACCCTTTCCTACCATTTACGTAGATTCACAAAAAGAAAATGAGGTAAGGTAAACCCAAAACTTTATAGAATTTGGTTTTGTGAAGAAATTTTCATTAGAATACAGAGGTCTGGAAAACGCTAAATGTCTATTTATCTCTCCAGAGGTGGGATGTTATTTCTAAGTCCCAGATGAAGAACATTAGGAAGCTGTGGCACAGGGAGCAGATGAAGAGTGAGTCCCGGGAGAAGAAAGAGGTGAGCAGTGAGCTCTCTGTGAACGTTTTTCAGTTTAGGACCCCAGATGCCATGTTAACAGATTGCCCATTTACTAAAACTAGGCAGAAGACAATTTGCGAAGAGAGAAGAACCTGGAAGAAGCGAAGAAGATTACCATTAAAAATGATCCAAGTCTTCCAGAGCCGAAATGTGTGAGTGTGATGCGGGCTGTTTCTCATGGTGGGGCCACGGTCGCGCTGCCAGAAGTGGGGGAGGGAGAGCGGCAGCGCTGGGGAGTTGGGAGTCTGGTCCTTGCAGGGCTCACTGTTTTGAGTAATCGCCGTTTTGAACACATTCTGTCCCCACTGAAAGCTGGCAACCCTGGCATCTGGGCCTGGTGGGCTTGGGTCTCAGTCACGTGATTTTATCCTTCCTGGGGGCAGTTCCCTCACCGTAAAAGGAAGAGGTTGAAATCCATGATTCTCATGACCTCTTAAGAGAAAAAGGTTTTTGTGATTTTTAAAAAATTGGATTATATCTGTGTTCTTTCTAGAAGAGAATATTATTATTATTGCTGCTGAACTGTCGTGTTTTTCTTGCTTCCTTAGTGAGGGAGCTGTGTGCTTGGCCACACCCGCCAGATCCTTCCTCCCCTCCCCTCTCCCCTCTGTCCCCAGATGAAAAGCCAGCCTTGGTAGCGTCCACCTCCCAGGGTGGCAGGAGGGTCCGGGAGGTCAGGGAAGGGGCTCTGCATGGACTAGGGTTGTTGCTGCCCTGAATTTTATTGATTCGTTGACTTTATATAGCAATATCTGAAGTTCTGGGTGTTTCTCACAGCCAGTTTCGCGCTAAGAGNAGAGTTGGACACAACTGAAGTGACTCAGCAGCAGCAGCAGCAGCAGCAGACCTCCTTTTAAATCCTTTTATCTTGTATTTTTTTTTTCTTTTTGCTTGCTGTTTTCTGAACGTTTTCTTCAACTTTTTCTCAAACCTATTGAGTTTTTCGTCTCTGTTAGCATAGTAAAATATTAAAAAAAAATTTTTTTTTTTATCCTGATCTCAGCAAGTTCCATCTTTATGGTCTTTTATCCAAGTTTTCTTCTTCCTGTATCATGCCCGTTTCCTCATATTTTCTTCTGTGTGTTTGGGTCTCTGTCTCTCCTCTTAGAGCAGGGGTCCCCAACCCCTGGCCGTGGACTGGTACCGGTCTGTGGCCTGATAGGAACCGGGCCACACAGCAGGAGGTGAGTGGCAGGGGATTGAGTGACGCTTTGTTTGTATTTACAGCCGCTCCCCATCGCTGCTCTTGAATCACCTCCAAACCATCCCCCATCCCCTACCCCAGGTCCGTGGAAAAATTGTTTTCCTCAAAACCAGTTCCTGCTGCCAAAAAATGTTTTCCTGGAGACTTTTCTCAGATGTCAAATGATACTTGTTTTTCTACTGCAAATTCCAAATAGGAGGTGAAATGCTTTTAAAGTGTGTTGGAAAAGATGTGAGTGAGCCCACCTTTAGGGTGAGCTGCCTCAGCTGTTGGGTGTGAGTCCTTAATGTCAACATCCTGGGATCTCTCCTCTTGCGCTGGTTGGATTGCAGACTCTTCCATCTCCTGTGGAGGGAAAGGCGTGGAGGGTGAAGAGTCTAGTTCCCTGAATCTATCTCAGTCTAGCATCTCTCTCTTTCATCCCCATGTCCAGGGTACCTGCTGCTGCCAACCTGGAACCTCCTAGGGATTCTGTCAGGTAAATCTAGATGGCTCTTGTCGTAGGTTGGCCATCTTTAGATTCAGTTTTTTTGAGTTTGCTAAATCATTAACAGTTTATCCATCAGCCTTCCAGCTCCCCAAATTTATTGCTGTGGTTCCTTTTTCTTTTCTCCCCAGCCTTTTAGGTTTATGCTTGGAAGCAAACAAAACACACCATCACTACCACCACCAACAGCAAAAACCTCTCGACATCTTAGTGGGGTTTTAGGGAAGGAGTGAAATCACATCCCTATGTTCCAGCCCCCATCTTTATACCCAGAGGGTTTCACTCTGAAGTTGAAGACAAATCAAAAGGGCATAGGCGAAAGTGAAGAAACTCAATTATTAACTATTAGGAGATCAGCAAGGAGAGTGATGGATTCACTGTAAATTGTTCGGTAAGAAAAACGAATGGTCAGTTTCAGTCCTTTTTTCTATGTGGATGCCCACTGCAACTTTCTGTTGGATGGCTGTACCTCTTTGTCCTTCCTGCAAAGTAAAACATACTCAGGCACAGACAGACAATGTGAAAACAACAGCAATAAGAAAGTGCGCTCGCCTTTGCCTCAAACCAGCTCTCCTGCTGACCGAAGCGTTTCTCTTTTTCGGCCTCACTGCTGCTGATGCCCTTGAACTACCTGGCTCTGCCCTCCCTCTGGTCTCCAGTGTGCCATAATAGCTGTCCTTCACTGCCCCGGCCACGCCACGCAGCGCGGCTCTGGGAAACCACAGCTGCTGGCTCCTGTTGGCTCTCGCTGCCTCTCCTCTCTTCTCGCCTGGACCCTGCTTGCTCCATCCTCGTCCTCACAGCACCGCCCTGAGCAGGCTCCTCTTCTCTGTGACTGTCCTGTCCACCCATGAGCCCGTTCACCTACCAACAGAGGTCCTGGTTCTCAGCACAGTCAGACTCAGTCCTCAGCCATCTCTCCCCACCCTTATCTGAGTCCTTCCCAGACCCTGTGCAGTGGCCAAGTGAACGCCTTGCCCTTGGTTATCATGTGCCCTTCTGCCTCCAGGGTGTCTCCCCACATTCAGTGTATAACCAGCATAGTCTTCTTGTAAGCTCTATATCACCTTAACGAGAAAGCACTCTTGTATCCTCATCACTCACTGTTTTTCCCTAAATAATTACGTATGTATTTTTGGCTGTGCTGGGTCTTTGTTGCTGTGCGTGGGCTGTAGTTGCGGAGAACGTGGCCGCTCTCTATAGCGCAGGGCAGGGGCGAGGGCTTCTCTTGTTGCGGAGCACGGGCTCGAGGGTGCTCGGGCTTCAGCGGCTGCAGCTCACAGGCTCAGTAGTTGTGGCGCACGGGTTTAGTTGTCCCATGGCATACGGGATCTTCCTGGACCAGGAATCAACCCGGTGTCCCCTGCATTGCAAGATGGATCTTAACCACTGGACTACCAGGGAAGCCCTCATTATTCACTTTCATCAGGGAAACTTCTACTCGATTCTTCCTCCCCCACTGTAAACAGGTAACTTTACTGGACAAATATATTAATTCCACACACACTCTCCTCTTAGCTGAGTGAAAGGAACACCTCTTGGCCTCGAACTGGGGAGGAAGAAATCGAGAGGGTCTCTAAGCCAGAGCTGTTGGGTTAGGTATGGGAGTTAGAGGGAGAATTGAACCCAGATAAAGGCTCTTGGGGTCTTTTTTAAAGTTGTACTAAAATATACCAAAACAGGGCTTTCCTGGTAGCTCAGCAGGTAAAGAATCCGCCTGCAATGCAAGAGACCCTGGTTTGACTCCTGGATTAGGAAGATCCGTTAGAGATGGGATAGACTACCCACTCCAGTATTCTTGGGCTTCCCTTGTGGCTCACCTGGTAAAGAATCCATCTGCAATGCGGGAGACCTGAGTTTGATCCCTGGGTTGGGACGATCCCCTGGAGAAGGGAAAGGCTCCCCACTCCAATATTCTGGCCTGGAGAATTCCATGGACTATATAGTCCTTGAGGTTGCAAAGAGTCAGACACAACTGAGCGACTTTCACTTCACTAAAATATACAAAAAAAGCACGCATATAAGTGTGCAATACTATGAATTTTCACAAAGTGAACACATCATATACGCATTTTCTGGAATGCCCAGGCCACACCTAGACAGGACGGTGGAGGAAGGGCTAGACCCACCCCTGCATGAAGGGGGCCCTTGGAAGGCTGGCCTTTCTGTGAAATCTAGAAAACTGGCCCCGTAGAGCACAGAAAGACAAGGAAGACCACCATCTGCCCAGGGCTCTGACAGGGAATGAGAGCTTGCTGGAAAAAGTCAGCTTCCCTGGTTTGAATGTACCTACAAGGAGCAGGACTGCCAAGCCAAGAAATAAACACAAACCGCATCTAAGACTGGTGGGACCCTGAGATCCTGGCAGAGGCAGGCCAGAAGGGGTGGAGGGACCCTCCCACCACCCCAGGGGCAATGATCTCTCCGGAGAAAAACACTCTTGCCCAATATGATCTCAAATAAATAAATAAACAAAAATTAGAACCCCACGGAGGAAATGAACTTATTTAGTCATCCGATACATGCCTTAAAACTTAAGACATAAGAGCCCTACGTTTCTCTCTACACTGCAGGCAAAGTGAATGTTTTGGACTCAAAGCATGGATCACTCTGTTAGAGGGAGATCTGTTCAAAAGATGAAGTCTTTCATCTCCTCAGTTCACTTCAGTCGCTCAGTCGTGTCCGACTCTGCGACCCCTAGAACCGCAGCACACCAGACCTCCCTGTCCTTCACCGACTCCCAGAGTCCATCCACCCATGTCCATTGAGTCGGTGATGCCATCCAGCCATCTCATCCTCTGTCATCCCCTTCTCCCACCTTCTGTCTTTCCCAGCATCAGGATCTTTTCAAATGAGTCAGCTCTTCTCATCAGGTGGCCAGAGTATTGGAGTTTCAGCTTCAACATCAGTCTAATCAGCCAAAATTCCTTGCCCGCCACCCCACAAACTCAGCTCAAGACATACAGTTTCCTTTACTGTCCTTCAACGCCTTCTTACGGGGTGAGCTGTATCCCCTGCCTCCCAAAAATTGCCCCCTTCCCCTGTATATTAAAATCCTCCCCTCTGGTACTTGGAAATGTGACCTTACTTAACAAGAGGTCCTTTGCAAGTGTAGCCAAATTCAGGTGAGGTCAGTCAGGTGGGCTCTTTATCCAATATGGTGGTTTTGTCACTCAGTCGTGACTTTTTGCAACCCTGTGGACTGTAGCCCGCCAGGTTCCTCTGTGCGTGGGATTTTCCAGCAAGAATACTGGACTGGGTTGTACGAGTGGTATCCTTCTAGAGGGAAAATGGTTATGGGAGAAGAGACACACTGAGAAAAGGCCTTGTGAGATCAGAGCGAGGCAGCCGCAAGGCCAGGAGCGTCAAGGGCTGCCGGAAGCCAGGAAGAGACAGGAAAGGGCTCTCCCCTACGGACAGCAGAGCAAGCCCTGTTGACCTGGACTTGAACTTCTAGCCCCAGACCGGAATGCAGTCCATTTCTGTGGTCTTGAGCCCCCGCTCTGTGGTATTCTGTCCCAGCAGCTCCGTGGAACTAACACAAGCCTCAGCGTATCCCAGCACTTTCTGATTCTCTGCTCGCAAAGCCCTTCCACAGACAGCGTCCCTCACTCCCCACAGGCCCCTCCACCGCCACCTTTGCCGAGAAGCCATGTCCCGCAGCGGCCCCGGAAATAACAGTTCCTGCGACCCTCCGTTCCTTCGCCCCTTTATTATTTTTCCTCACGGTTCCTAGTCACAGCTGACCTTGTGGCGTGTATCTTTTCTTTATTGTCTGCCTTGCCTGCTAGAGTGGAAGTTGCGTTAAAGTAGAGATAGTCCGGTTCATTGCTGTGCCCACCGTGTGCCTGACATAGGCAGTGGGCCCTCCATACATATTTCTTTTATAAATGAATAAGCTACTTGGGAGTACAGTTTACTTTTTTAAATTTATTTTTTAAATTGGAGTATAATTGCTTTACAGTGGTGTGTTACCTCTGTTATACAACAACGTGAATCAGCTATATGTAATATACATATCTGGGTTTCCCAGGTGGCGCTAGTGATAAAGAACCCATCTGCCAGTTCAGGAGACATAAAAGACCTGGGCTTGGTCCCTGGGTCGGGAAGATCCCCTGGAGGAGGGCATGGCAACCCACTCCAGTGTTCTTGCCTGAAGAATCCCATGAACAGAGGAGCCTGGCGGGCTCCAGTCCATGGGGTCGCAGAGTCGGACACGACTGAAGCGACTGAGCGCTCACACACACGTCTGTGCAGATGCACCCTCTCGCTTGAGCCTCTCTCCCACCCTGCCCCCAGTTATAGCCCTCAGGTCATCACAGAGCACCGAGCCGAGCGCCCTGTGCTACACAGCAGCCCCCTCCAAGCTGTCCACCCCACCCACGCTAGTGTATATGTCAACGCCGAGGGTACAGTTCTTTCTATCCTTCACAGCATCTGATACAATGCTTGGCTCATAGTAGACGCTCCATCAAAATGTGCAGATGGACTAATAAACCCATCATCACTAGTGGGCTTAATATTGAGGCTCTGTGTGGTTCAGGGGCAGTCAGAATGCACATCCCACTGGCCTAGACTTTGGTGGCCTCTCTGCTGGAAAACAGTCGTGGGGACCATTGATCAGATTTCCCTGAGTAATTATTAGAGCTCACCATTTGTCTGCCTCACAAAGCCACTCTTTCTCCCTACGCTCAACAGCACCCCTCCCTCGCCCTGTTGTTTTTCTGATTAAGGAGACAGAATTGAGTAGTCTAAATTTAGTCTGTGCAGCCTGGAGGTGCCAATCATGGCAAATAATGAATTAGGGGATCTCCTCCCGCCTCCTGTGTTGAAGCATTGAGCTGAAACCAACAAATTCATTTTATTTAGGACCACAGGCTGAACTCTGAGTGTTGGCTGTGACAAGAGAATGCTTTCTTCACTAATTAAGTCACCCGAGCTCAGACAAGCCCTCTCTCCTTGTGATGGGGCTACTGCTTATCTGAGCTGGCCCAGAGACTGCGCCTTCTGTTTGTTAAGGAAAGTGGTTATTTTGCTACAGATATTTAAACCAGAAAAATCCATTTATATATACATACATGCATGTAATATACATAGAAATATATACATAATATATAAAAATCTCATATAGTTTTATAAGTTCATTTAGCCTTTCACAGATTTTCTGGATTTCTTAGTAAACCCATATTTAGAAGTTACAGTTTCTGATGTAAAGGTTGTATTTTCCAGTTTTGAAAAGGACATATAAAAAGCATATTTATCTGCTTTCATTTCAAAAGAACATAAAAATTTACTCACTGAAAAGCTGTTATATTTGATGTTTGTAAGAAATAAGCCATAGATTAGAAATAAGAAATGTTATGAAGCTCTCTTTGGGGAAAAATAATAAGTTCTGTTTCCATTTGTAACCTATGAGTCTTAATATGTGTATTGGGGGGTTTTATACATGAACATTGGAGAAGGCAATGGCACCCCACTCCAGTACTCTTGCCTGGAGAATCCCATGGGTAGAAGAGCCTGGTGGGCTGCAGTCCATGGGGTTGCTGAGAGTCGGACACGACTGAGCGACTTCACTTTCACGTTTCACTTTCATGCATTGGAGAAGGAAATGGCAACCCACTCCAGTGTTCTTGCCTGGAGAATCCCAGGGACGGGGGAGCCTGGTGGGCTACCGTCTATGGGGTCGCACAGAGTCGGTCACGACTGAAGCGACTTAGCAGCAGCAGCAGCATACATGAACATAATTTTGAATGAGTTTTTTTTAAAGTCAGTAAAAATGAAAATACAAGATGTGAGAAAAATGTATGAAATAGTGCTAATTCATTTTTTAAAAATGTTATGTTGATACACTTAATAAAGCGTGTTTTGCTAGCTCCTTTCTTGTTTCTTGGAGAAGGAAATGGCAACCCACTCCAGTACCCTTGCCTGGAAAATCTGATGGATGGAGAAGCCTGGTAGGCTACAGTCCATGGGGTCGCAAAGAGTTGGACATGACTGAGAGACTTCACTTCTTGTTTTTGGCCAGATACAAATTTAACTCTTCCCAGTGTTGATTATGTGAGATTTGGCACCTTTATGCCTTGTCACTAATCATGGGCATTTCCCTGGGAGGGGCCAGAAGACCCTCCTTATCTCCACTGAGCAGGTGGGGCCCGGCACTAGAGATGGAGAGGTGACTTATCCAGAGCCTCCCAGAAGTAGCCGAGAAGAGCCCACATCGCTCAGCTGTTAAAAACCCTTGAACTTTTCTAGCTCTCTGGCCTTGTCCACACTTTCTCCAGCACAGCATTTCAAAATGTAGAGACTTTTTGTGTAGTTGATTTAAAAGCAATAGGTTTAGACTTTAGGTAGAAGATCTACAAAAACCACCTTTCAATGTTTAAAAAAATCTTTAAAAATCTTTACTTATTTATTAATACTTGGCTGTGCTGGGTCTTAGTTGTAGAATGCAATCAGTCTTCATTGGAGCATGTGGGATCTTTAGTTGAAGCATGTGGGATCTAATTCCTTGACCAGGGGTCAAACTCAGGCCCCTGCATTGAGAAAGTGGAGTCTTAGCCACTGGACCACTAAGGAAGTCAAGATCATTTCTTTAAAGGGCAAACTCAAGTGTGTTAGTCGTTCAGGAATGTCTGACTCTGCGATCCCACGGACTGTAGCCCTCGACTCCTCTGTCCATGAAATTCTCCAAGCAAGAATATTGCAGTGAGTTGTCATTTCCTTCTCCAAAAGGGCAAACTAAACTCATGTAATTTTTATCCTAAGAATGGAAAGTTAGCCAAGCATATAGGAAAGCAGTGTCCACTTCTCAGTGAACATTTCCTGCTTGATTCAAAGATTACATACATAGTATGAAAAGCAATCCACTTAATTTGACATTTTACATTGAGCTTGAAACCATGAAGAGGACTATCTTTAATAAAAAACTAATTCAATCAAAAGCATACATTTTAGCTATAGAAAACTGGTTTTCCACTCAATCTAGACTCCATCTTCCTGGAATGTTCCACATGGCTTGCCCCCTTACTTCTTCAGGTCTCTGCCTAAGTGTCAGCGAGGACCTCTCTGACCCGTCTGTTTCCATCACACTAGACTCCCCTCCCCCATCTCCCTTCATTCTTTCTAACCTTCATCATTACCCCCAATACTACATATTGTGATTGTTTTCTGTCTCTCCCCAAATCCTCATGTAAGACCCTTGTCTGTTCTCTTCACTGCTGTTTCCCCGTTGCACACAGTAGGTGCTCAATACTTGTTCAGTGAATGAAAGAATGGTATGTGACACCTTTCCGTTCCAAAGGTTGATCTTGTATTTGGAGATGTACTGAAGGTAAGAACTGGAAGGGTGGGGAGAGGTGTGAGAATGAGGAAGGGCTAGAAATGAGGGGGGCACCTGTTTCGTGGGCAGGTTTGGGGCCTGGCAGTTACCTTGCAAAGGTAAGCAGACATGATACTGACGAACCTCACCGTCCCAGCCCTCCAAAAAAATGCAGTTGCCGGACTGGACTTCACTTTTCCTAATGCTCTTACGTTAGCAGCATAGGTTTGCTTTCTGGTTCCCAGCTGTCAAACTCTGCTGCAAAGAGATACTACAGAGGAACTTAATAATTATGTCATGAGTGTCTGACATCAATCAATTTCTTTTCTCAAAGCAAAAGAAAACAGGATCTGCACGGTTGTGCTGCAACTGGGCAACAAAGCTGGAGCGGTGAGGCAGAAGCATTGTCCTATGTAGCTAACAGTAGCGGCTGCTACTGCTGAGTCGCTTCCGTCTTGTCCGACTCTGTGCAACCCCATAGACAGCAGCCCACCAGGCTCCCCCGTCCCTTCCTTCTCCAACGCATGAGAGTGAAAAGTGAAAGTGAAGTCACTCAGACGTGTCTGACTCTTGGTGACCCCATGGACTGCAGCCCACCAGGCTCCTCCATCCATGGGATTTATGTCAAGAAGGTTCTTTCCTGCAGTTCCTGCCTTGGTTAGATGGGTGCTTGCAACCAGGGCCATTCTTTCAGGGTGACCGGAACAGCATTTTGGGGGTTGGGGAGGAAGATGGCAATAGCACAGTCCTGGGCCCTTTCTTGGGGCTTCCCAGGTGGCACCAGTGGTTTAAAAAAAAAAACACACACACACACCAAAAAACCCGTCCGCAATGCAGAGGAGGTAAGAGAAATGGGTTCGATCCCTGGGTCAGGAAGATCCCCTGGAGGAGGACATGGCAACCCACTCCAGTATTCTTGCCTGGAGAATCCCATGGACAGAGGAGCCTGGTAGGCTACGGTCCATGGGGTCAGAAAAGGTCGGAAACCACTAAAGCTCAGAGTGCACCACTTAGAATTTAGCAGGCAGGGGTCTTTGCTTTGGGAACCGCCGGACAGAGGGGCGTGTCTCCGCTTGACCCCGCCCTCCGGCCACGCCCCACCCGCCAGCCAATGAAAGGGCGCGCAGCCGGGAGCGGGGCGTTGCCGCACGGTGGGGCGGCGTGGCTGGTTGGAGCTGGGTTCCGCGGCTAGGCGGTTGGCGGGGCGGGTTCTTGGTTGTGCTGCCGCCGGAGGAACCCGGGTCCCGGGCCGAGCCCGCCCCGGGAGCGCTTACAGTCGGCGCAAACATGGCTGCGGCCCTGCGATCTGCGGGCGTCCTGCTCCGCGATCGGCGTAAGTGGGGCCGTGGCGGCCGCCGCCAAGGCGGGGGGGCGGGCAGCGGACGCCGAGGCCCCGGAGCCTGGGGACCGGCGGCGGGGGGCGCAGAGGGGCGGAGAAGGGATTCGGAAAGGGGGCCTCCCCTGGGAGGAGCGAGAGGGGGGCTACGTGCGTCACCCGGGGACCCTGCGCGGCCGCGGGAGGAGGGGACCCGGAGCCCCGTGGGTCAGGTGGGTGGCCGTGAGCAGGGGCTGAAATTTCTCAGCCTTGGATCTCATCTGTAAAATACGACTAATGAGAGCCGCAGGATGGTTGTGATCACGGGAGGCAGAGTGCGTTAAGGGCCCGCCGCAGAGACAGTAACGTTGGCATCGTTGTCAGGAGCATCAGCAGGTCTCCTCCCGGGGCTTCCCTCCCTGGGGTCGGAGATTACACTCTGCCCACTGCTGCCCTGCCCTGGCCGCGGGCAGCACCCCGGTGCTCAGTCGTCCTTAGCAGCAGGACCCACTCCAGGGCTAGAAAATACTAGCCCAGGATTAGATATTTGGAGAATAGTTTTCTAGCCCAGGATTAGATATTTGGAGAATAAATAATCCAGGGCAGCCTGGGCTAGTATTTCCTAGAGATATTTGGAGAATTAATAAGACCCACTGAGACCACCACAGGTTTCTGATACAGAGGTGAACGTAGGATGAATCCAAGACATGAGCGGATTGGACCCTGGTTCAGACACACCTAGCTGGGACACTAGCTAACTCGCAGCATTCCTGTGATTTCTGCCCACCCCACCCCCCACCCCNAAGAGTCCATTCTGAGCTCCAAATGTTATTACAGGTGCCTTTGTTAGGACCCAGTGTCCAGTGACAGTCAGGTCAGTAAGGGCAGTGGGAGATGAAAGACATTATCTTTTAAGAAAAGGGAGCCCAGTGCCAGTAACAGGGCTGAAAGAAGTGTCAAATTAGTCTTTTCTTTCATTGACCTTTGCCAGTGGCAAAGAAAGTCTGACAGGCTCTAGAGTTGAGGTCATAGAACAATTTGAGGATCTTTAAATGCTTTGTTGTCCAGGTTATAAGTAACTAACTGGAAGGATTCAGAAGCCACAGCAGAGATAGATTTGAAGCTCAGTTGAATTACAGACTGATTCTCCCTGGTGGCTCAGATGGTAAAGAATCTGCGGCAATGCAGGGGACCTGGGTTCAGTCCCTGGGTCGGGAAGATGCTCTGGAGAAGGGAATCCAACCCACTGCAGTATTCTTGCCTGGAGAGTCCCATGGACAGAGGAGCCTGGTGGGCTATATAGTCCATGGGGTCTCAGAAGAGTCTGCTGAGTAACATTTCCACTTTCACTTTCATACTGCTTTATCTTTATATGAAAGGATTAACATATGGGAGAGGACAAATTGAATAGTATTTCTCAAAATGAATTCTCAGAGTAGAAAAGCAAAATGTTATATTCTGTGTTTTTAGCATATTACAGAATTAATTAGAAGCTCCCTGCTATATATGTATACAGTATATGTATATTTTAGAAAGTTGATAGAATAATTATTGTTTCTCTGTGCCTTTTCCTTTCCAGATTTTCTGTTAGGCATATATGTCTTTTGTACTTAGAAAAAAAAAATCTAGAATAATAAAAAAATATATATACATATCAATGTTCAAATTAATACATTAGAACATTTTGGCTCCATATCAGATAGATAACAATTCTTTTCTTAAAGCCTCCTGTCCCCAAGTGCTTATTAATAATTATAACATAGAAGCTTATTTCTGTTAATTTTTGAAATGGTACACATATTTATAAGGACCTTTTAAAATAATCCTCATCTCCTCTGTGGTAGAGAAGAGCAGTGTTAGGTCCCTGCGTACCTTGCTTTCCACTGTCCCATATACCAGCCCCAGGCAGCCAAAATATTAAATAATTTGGTTTGGGGGGACCAGTTAATGCTCATGAATGTCTTAAGTCACAGGTATACTTTTGAATGATTCATGTATTTGGTGTGTCCAGGAACTGATGAAGTTTTGTTTTCTTACACCATCTTCTCTGCTGCGTGCCCCTTGATTTTATAGCTTTTATTGTCTGTAGGCCTTCCAAAGGTAGACCAGTTGTCCATGCCAAGAGTAGGGTTAGATTTACCTGGTCTTAGTTTATGGGTGGGCCGATCTTTACTATTGAATGTTCTTATTTCTTGCTTAATTACCAGCATTGTGCCAGGCACTGTTCTTGGGGCTGGATATAGATTTCTAAAAGTTTTCCTGATCGTTACAAGAGCACTGAAAGTTTGGCCTCATCACTGTTTTACAGATGAGGAAAAGTGAGGCTTGGAGTAGCTCAGTAAGTTGCCCAAGTACTGCCACATAACTTCGTTTGGTCCTGTCTGGAATTTCTACTTGGATCTCTCTAGCTCAGAGCACTCTCTACACTAGACGATGCTGCCTGTGCCTTTGAGTTTCTCTCAAGCAGTTAGCTGAGTATTTTCAGAAGTCTCATTTTGTTCTTTGAATAATTAAACTCCTTTAGATAGATTAATACTAATCATTAGGTAGGAGACACACTGCTTCTCTAGAGTCTTCAGATCACTGGGGAGAGGAGTGTTGTATTTATTTGTTTTTAAATTATTGATGGTTGATACTTGGCTCTGCTGCGTGCTCACTGCTGTGTGTCGGCTTTCTCTAGTTGTGAGTGGGGGCTACTCTCTAGCCATGGTGCACAGGCTTAGTTGCCCAGAGGCGTGTGGGATCTTCCCGAACCAGGGATGGAACCTGTCTCCCCTAGGTTGCCAGGGGAATTCTTTACCACTGGACCACTAGGGGGGGAGTGTTTTAGAGAAGTCCTTGAGAAGTGGGTGTGTGTTAACCCTATATCCTGAGCAGAAAGGATCCATGTTTTTTTTTTTTGTTTTTTTTTTTAGCAGCATCACCCTTCTTTAGAATGTGTTTCACCTCAGAGAAGAGAATTTTGTAAGTTAAGGGCATGGCAATAGGGTAGCAGCTCAAAAAGCTCCCAGCTCCCAAATTGTTCTAAGAAATACTAATGTACTGTTTGGAGACTCTCACCCCTTTCTGCCCACCCCTACCCCATCCCCTTTTAAAGTTTGCAGGAGGAAATCTTATTATAGTACCAAAAGTCAAATTGTGTAATGCCAAATTTCCATTCTGATACCCCATAGAATCTGATACAACCCCATTCGTGTAAGGAACTGGGGACAAGGTGGCTTGATTGAGAGCCTGCTTAGCGCTCATCATGCAGATCAGAATTGGGCTTGTCTAAAACAAGGAGATGGGAGTTGGTTTGAGACTTCATTGGAGTGGGGTTGCACTTCTGCATTTCAGTCTTTGCACTTCTGCTTTGGGTTAAGCATTGTTTGGCTCAAGCTCATGTTATTAGCTCTGCTGAGCGTGTGCACAATCTGGATAGCTAGAAATCTAACTGGCCGGGAAATACCATTCTCCTATGTTTTATAGACATGGCAGGTGATTAAAGTTAAAAAAAAAAAAAAA
>SJYS01001149.1:118968-140044 GCA_006410695.1 Philantomba maxwellii | reverse complement strand
TCTTGATGCTGATTATATACAGCAGAGTAGAATTATTTTGTTCCTTTATTAATTGATGAGCTTCAATTTTGGTTTTGTCCAATTAACAGTTCAAAGGAAAAATCTTCTATTTTGAGAAGTCAAGAATATAAATGGCAGAATGTGGCAAACTTTTCAAATAAGAAACTCTGAATATGTTTGCCCTGAACACTTTTACCATTCAAACAAAGGGAACTTGGCCAATCAGACCTTGGTCTCAGATGTGCTGTGTCTGGAGGGGAGAGGAGATGTTGACCCTTGACTAAAGCTTTGCTCTTCACGTTTGGGAATAAAGGGTGTCAGACTAGGGCTTCCTAATGCTCCATTCATCATGCACAGCACAGTTCTGAATTAAGTGCACGTGTATTTAGGTATTTTCACATCGTGTGTCTCTTTCATGTATAAGATCAACATGGTTTGCAAAACCATGGGTTTGCAGGACAGAGTGACATCCCATTTAAAACCACTCTTGTTCTGAGCTCAGGTGTTATAGATGAAAAACAGTTCTAAATCCCGTTTGCACATTGATACCCTCTGTGGCTTAGGTAAGTCTCTTAACCAGTAATCTGTTAACTGGCAGCAATCCATGGAAAAATGCACTTAATTTATTGTGAGTCACAGCTTTTTGAGGGTGAAAGACAGAATCCCAGGAGAACACCAGTGGCCTAAGTGGAAAGATTAAGGGAATATTACAGTTTCACAATATAATGAATCTTGAATTTTCAGGTATCAAGAAAAGAAAACTAAACACAGGTTTGTTAATTCATTGATATGACTTCTGGTCAGAGGGTGTGGAAAAGTTATGGAACAGTAACTTCAAAGTAGTTGTTTGGTTTGGTAAAAGGAGATTAAACCCATTTCTCTAACATACTGGTTCTGAACAGAGGGTGGGGAGTGGATATTTTTGTCCCCTGGGACATATTTGGCAATAGCTGGAGACGTTTTTGGTTGTCACAGCTGGGGGGCAGCGTGTGCTATTACCATCTAGTAACTGGAGGCCAAAGTAGCCACTCAACCTCCTACAGTGCACAAGTCAGCCCCATAACAAAGGACTACCCAGCTACCAGCATTTGCAGGGCCGAGGTCAGGAAACCCTGGCCTAAGAAAACGTTGGGAAAAGTGACCTTGGTTAATCTATACCATGGGGTCTAAATGAGAAAATCCTCGACTTTGTTGTAATGCAGCTCTTCCCTTTCCCCAGAAATTGGTTCTTATTTTGAAAATTTAGGCCGAGAATTCAGATATCTGCTTCATCCATCTAAACTGTGTTCGATCAAGAAAACAGTTTCCACTTGGATAAATTTGACCCACTCTATTGCCTAAAATGATNAATCTATACCATGGGGTCTAAATGAGAAAATCCTCGACTTTGTTGTAATGCAGCTCTTCCCTTTCCCCAGAAATTGGTTCTTATTTTGAAAATTTAGGCCGAGAATTCAGATATCTGCTTCATCCATCTAAACTGTGTTCGATCAAGAAAACAGTTTCCACTTGGATAAATTTGACCCACTCTATTGCCTAAAATGATTGCCAAACATGACTGACGCTTTTTAAAAAACTGCATTTAAACTGTCATCATATCATTAGCTTTAGAACCCTTTACGAGCAATCTTCCCAACGGGAGCCATCTCAGCAGGATTGCTCTGGTCCCTACTTTAACTGGAGGTGGTTTTGGCCTAGGAGACAGAGAAAGTAGACCCCTCAGCATTTGTAATAACGGCGTTTTAAACAAATGTGAGGCTGCTCATTTCTCATTTTATCAAGAGTGAGTGGAGAGGATATCCATATGATGGAATATTATTCAGCCACAAAAAGGAAAGAAGTACTGAGTCGTGCTACAACGTGAATGAACCTTGCAAATTTATGCTGAGTGAAAAACCAGACACAAAAAACCACGTATGATATTATTTAGGCCAATAGGCTAGAAATGATTCTGTTTCTATGAATAGGCAAATCTGTAAGTAGATTAGAGGTTGCCAGGGGTGAGAGCCAGTGGGGATGGGGAATAGTTGTGATGGGTATGAGAGTTTTTTGAGGGCGACGAAAATGTTTAGGAATTAGAACACTGTAATGGTTGCCTAACCTTGTGTATATATTGCATTTTTGCACAGTCCTTTTTTAAAAAAGGTCCCAGAAGCTGCTTGACATTCTTTTTTGTTTCTCTTTGCTCATTTAGTAATGGTCGATTCTTTAGCTTGGAACCCACTTGCGTAATTTAGACCGGTGTTTCGTAGGAGTCGCTCAAGTAGTTGGGTTCTAGGTGAAGGGTAGAGAGGTGAGGGGAAAGTGAGAAATGCAGTTCATCACAGGCGGAGACCCTGAAAAGGCGTTCAGGCAGGCTCTGGAGGAGGAAGCGGAGTGGCAGGGAATAACTTAAGTCAGTGATAATATAATAATTAATCAAAGAGAAGGGAATAAATAGGACGTATTTATTTAGAGAGCTGGGCTAGTAGCTCGCTGTGGAGGTTTAAAGTTATAGGGACGCCCACGGCTCCGCTGTGTAGAATGGAACCTANTCTTGATGCTGATTATATACAGCAGAGTAGAATTATTTTGTTCCTTTATTAATTGATGAGCTTCAATTTTGGTTTTGTCCAATTAACAGTTCAAAGGAAAAATCTTCTATTTTGAGAAGTCAAGAATATAAATGGCAGAATGTGGCAAACTTTTCAAATAAGAAACTCTGAATATGTTTGCCCTGAACACTTTTACCATTCAAACAAAGGGAACTTGGCCAATCAGACCTTGGTCTCAGATGTGCTGTGTCTGGAGGGGAGAGGAGATGTTGACCCTTGACTAAAGCTTTGCTCTTCACGTTTGGGAATAAAGGGTGTCAGACTAGGGCTTCCTAATGCTCCATTCATCATGCACAGCACAGTTCTGAATTAAGTGCACGTGTATTTAGGTATTTTCACATCGTGTGTCTCTTTCATGTATAAGATCAACACGGTTTGCAAAACCATGGGTTTGCAGGACAGAGTGACATCCCATTTAAAACCACTCTTGTTCTGAGCTCAGGTGTTATAGATGAAAAACAGTTCTAAATCCCGTTTGCACATTGATACCCTCTGTGGCTTAGGTAAGTCTCTTAACCAGTAATCTGTTAACTGGCAGCAATCCATGGGAAAATGCACTTAATTTATTGTGAGTCACAGCTTTTTGAGGGTGAAAGAATCCCAGGAGAACACCAGTGGCCTAAGTGGAAAGATTAAGGGAATATTACAGTTTCACAATATAATGAATCTGGAATTTTCAGGTATCAAGAAAAGAAAACTAAACACTGGTTTGTTAATTCATTAATATGACTTCTGGTCAGAGGATGTGGAGAAGTTATGGAACAGTAACTTCAAAGTAGTTGTTTGGTTTGGTAAAAGGAGATTAAACCCATTTCTCTGACATACTGGTTCTGAACAGAGGGCGGGGAGTGGATATTTTTGTCCCCTGGGACATATTTGGCAACAGCTGGAGACGTTTTTGGTTGTCACAGCTGGGGTGCAGCGTGTGCTATTACCATCTAGTAACTGGAGGCCAAAGTAGCCACTCAACCTCCTACAATGCACAAGTCAGCCCCATAACAAAGGACTACCCNACAGAGGGTGGGGAGTGGATATTTTTGTCCCCTGGGACATATTTGGCAATAGCTGGAGACGTTTTTGGTTGTCACAGCTGGGGTGCAGCGTGTGCTATTACCATCTAGTAACTGGAGGCCAAAGTAGCCACTCAACCTCCTACAATGCACAAGTCAGCCCCATAACAAAGGACTACCCAGCTACCAGCATTCGCAGGGCCGAGGTCAAGAAACCCTGGCCTAAGAAAATGGTGGGAAAAGTGACCTTGGTTAATCTATACCGTGGGGTCTAAATGAGAAAATCCTTGACTTTGTTGTAATGCAGCTCTTCCCTTTCCCCAGGAATTGGTTCTTATTTAGAAAATTTAGGCTGAGAATTCAGATATCTACTTCATCCATCTAAACTGTGTTCGATCAAGAAAACAGTTTCCACTTGGATAAATTTGACCCACTCTATTGCCTAAAATGATTGCCAAACATGACTGACACTTTTTAAAAAACTGCAATTAAACCGTCATCATATCATTAGCTTTAGAACCCTTTACGAGCAATCTTCCAAACGAGAGCCATCTCAGCAGGATTGCTCCAGTCCCTCCTTTAACTGGAGGTGGTTTTGGCCTAGGAGACAGAGAAAGTAGACCCCTCAGCATTTGTAATAACGGCGTTTTAAACAAATGTGAGGCTGCTTATTTCTCATTTTATCAAGAGTGAGTGGAGAGGATATCCGTATGATGGAATATTATTTGGCCACAAAAAGGAAAGAAGTACTGAGTCGTGCTACAACGTGAATGAACCTTGGCAAATTTTGCTGAGTGAAAACCAGACACAGAAAACCACGTATGATATTATTTAGGCCAATAGGTCAGAAATGATTCTGTTTCTATGAATAGGCAAATCTGTAAGTAGATTAGAGGTTGCCAGGGGTGAGGGCCAGGGGGGATGGGAAATAGTTGTGATGGGTATGAGTTAATTTTGAGGGCAACGAAAATGTTTAGGAATTAGAACACTGTAATGGTTGCCTAACCTTGTGTATATATTGCATTTTTGCACAGTCCTTTTTTAAAAAAGGTCCCAGAAGCTGCTTGACTTTCTTTTTTGTTTCTCTTTGCTCATTTAGTAATGGTCGATTCTTTAGCTTGGAACCCACTTGCGTAATTTAGACCGGTGTTTTGTAGGAGTCGCTCAAGTAGTTGGGTTCTAGGTGAAGGGTAGAGAGGTGAGGGGAAAGTGAGAAATGCAGTTCATCGCAGGAGGAGACCCTGAAAAGGCGTTCAGGCAGGCTCTGGAGGAGGAAGTGGAGTGGCAGGGAATAACTTAAGTCAGTGATAATATAATAATTAATCAAAGAGAAGGGAATAAATAGGGCGTATTTATTTAGAGAGCTGAGCTAGTAGCTCGCTGTGGAGGTTTAAAGTTATAGGGACGCCCACGGCTCCGCTGTGTAGAATGGAACCTNATAATAATTAATCAAAGAGAAGGGAATAAATAGGGCGTATTTATTTAGAGAGCTGAGCTAGTAGCTCGCTGTGGAGGTTTAAAGTTATAGGGACGCCCACGGCTCCGCTGTGTAGAATGGAACCTACCGAACGTGCCAGCTCGTGCTAAATGACAGCACGTTATCCACTTAATCCTCCAAGTAACCTCCCGAGGTAACTGGTGAACCCTCTGTTTTACAGACGAGGAGACGTAAGCCTGGAAGATCAGGTAACCTATGTAGTCATGAGGCAATCTTGTGAACAGGAGTTTCCACCTCAGGACAATTTTAGGTTTGTATTTTGACCCTCAGTCCCCAAAGAACGGGGTCTTTGTTCAGAGCTGGCAATTTAACAGAAAAACACTGGGCACCCAGGGACGTCCAGGGCCGGGGTGGAGCTAGGAGCGGGGGTCAGCGTCTGAGCCGGGCCTGGGACTGAGCGGACCTGGCCCCTCGCGTTCACTGCTACGGCCGTGTCGAGACCTGCCAGCCGCCGTTTGCGTCTTTGCATTGGACAGACGAGGTGAGACTCTGCCGGCTGAACCAAGGGTCTACCTTAGAGAAAACTTCAGACCCACTGTTACCTTTTGTTTTATGCAGGAAGCCGAAGACTGGAATTTTGATGCTGAACATGGGGGGCCCCGAAACTGTCGAAGAAGTTCAGGACTTCCTCCAGAGGCTCTTCCTGGATCAAGACCTCATGACACTCCCTGTCCAAAAGTAAGACACGTGTGGACGCCTGTCCTTTATCCATTACCTGTGCACTACATTTTGCCCTCCCTGGATCTCATTTCTGTAGTTTCCAAAAGAAAAAAAAAAATGGTTTTAGTGCATATTGGTTAGGGTTGGAGCACCATTATTATTTTTCTGTTGGCTATGAGAAAGCTATGATATCAGAAGAATTGCAGGAGAAAGAGAAAGCCAGTCAGTAAGGATTCCCCCTGAGCTCTTTCCTCCCCAGAGCTCTGGAAATCGCGGTGGTCTGGGCACACTGCGGAAGGGCCTTTAAAGATCTTTGGAGATACATTTGTGCCTGGTACTTGACGACTGGCTGACACTCAGAGAAGCAATGAGTATGATTCGTTTGCGATGTGAAGGTGGATTCTTGGTGTCCTTCTTCCCTTCCTTTCACTCTTTCTTCCCTTCTTCCTTCTCTTTTTCTTTATCTTTTAAAAATAATTTCATATTTTTGGCTGTGCTGGGCCTCTGTTGCTGCACAGGCTTTTCTGTAGTTGCAGCGAGCGTCTCCAGTTGCGGCAGGCAAGCTTCTCATTGCGGTGGCTTCTCTTGTTGCAGAACACGGGCTCCGGGGTCCTTGGGCTTCAGGAGCTGCGGCTTCCGGGCTCCAGGGCACAGGCTCGGTAGTGGTGGCGCGCAGGCTCAGTTGCTCTGTGGCATGTGGGATCTTCCTGGCCTGGGGATTAAACCCATGTCTCCTGCACTGGCAGTGGGATTTACCACTAAACCACCAGGGCAGCCCTTTCCTTTTTCTTTAAAATAGGGTTTTTAAATAAAAAAATTATGCGTGCCTATGATAAAAATGCAAACAATTAAAAAGTATTTACAGTGAAAAGTGGGTGGCTCTTTCCCCTTGAACTCTAGCCTTCCACTAGTCCACCCTAGAGCTAAGTGCTATTAGGTCCAGAAATAGTCCGTGGATATCCAAGTATATACACACACCTACACAGTCCCCCCCTTTTACACAAATGTGAATGGGTTNGCCTATGATAAAAATGCAAACAATTAAAAAGTATCTACAGTGAAAAGTGGGTGGCTCTTTCCTCTTGGACTCTAGCCTTCCACTAGTCCACCCTAGAGCTAAGTGCTATTAGGTCCAGAAATAGTCCGTGGATATCCAAGTATATACACACACCTGCACAGTCCCCCCCTTTTACACAAATGTGAATGGGTTCGTGTATGTTATTTGTCACTTTGCTACTTTTTTTTTTTTGAAACTTAATGTTTCTTGGAGATTATTCTGTAACAGATGGTATAGATCTGGCTCATTCTGTTTTCATGGCTGTGTAGAACTGCATGGTATGGTCATACCTTCATTTATTTAACCAGTGCCTCACTGATGGACACTTGGATTGTGTTCAGTGTTCAATGAACATGCTTGCCCATACATCTTTGCTCACGTGGGCAAGTATATTATGGGATTAATATGCATTTTCTTGAATTAAGAGGGCTGTACACTGCCAAATGTCTTGTTTGTCCCACTTCTTGTAGGTGCAGGATCAAGAGGGGTTCAGTTAGTGGCTGGCACACAGCCGCAGGCTCTGCATGGGTGGTGGGGCTCCTGCTGCCCGAGCTGCTTGTGGGGTGGAGGCGGCTGCTCCTNTGGGATTAATATGCATTTTCTTGAATTAAGAGGGCTGTACACTGCCAAATGTCTTGTTTGTCCCACTTCTTGTAGGTGCAGGATCAAGAGGGGTTCAGTTAGTGGCTGGCACACAGCCGCAGGCTCTGCATGGGTGGTGGGGCTCCTGCTGCCCGAGCTGCTTGTGGGGTGGAGGAGGCTGCTCCTCGGGGACCGTCGGGTTCTTTCTCTCTAATCTGGGTCGAAAAAGCTGGCTGGTGTCAGTGACCTTGAGATTCTGTTTCTAAAGGCTTGATTTTATTAGGCTCTTCTTAAATTTTGCCTTTTTTGTTTGTTTGTTTTAAATCGAGTAGAAAATATTTCTGAGGTTGCTTAAGCTGGAATAAAATGATTTCGATGTTCAATGATTTAGTAAGCTGGGACCATTCATCGCCAAACGCCGAACCCCCAAAATTCAGGAGCAGTACCGCAGGATCGGAGGCGGATCGCCCATCAAGATGTGGACCTCCAAGCAGGGGGAAGGCATGGTGAAGCTGCTGGACGAGCTGTCCCCACACACAGGTAGGGNATTTAGTAAGCTGGGACCATTCATCGCCAAACGCCGAACCCCCAAAATTCAGGAGCAGTACCGCAGGATCGGAGGCGGATCGCCCATCAAGATGTGGACCTCCAAGCAGGGGGAAGGCATGGTGAAGCTGCTGGACGAGCTGTCCCCACACACAGGTAGGGCATTTCTCAACTCATATCCCAATAGTGTTGTTCTTTCCAGGGGTAGTTATGAAATTCACATCATCATTGGATGCCAAATGCAGTTCTGGGTACCAGCAGCTCTCGATTTGCGGGGGTTCCTACGTGATGGCCCGGCCACCGACCTCAGTTCTCTGGCGTTATCATTATCCTCTGTCCTCAGCTATATAGCCTTTTCTACTACTTCCTTATGTTACAAATGGAAAACTAAGGTTTTGGAACATTAGCCTCAAAAGGAAGTTGGAGGTGTGTCCTGAGCTGGATTATAAGGAAGAGGCTACCAACCGTGAAAAAAGAAGAAACATAGATCATTGTCCCGGGAAGAAAGAAATCTTTGGGAAATCAGTTGAGGCTGCCGCTTCCCAGATGGCGCTAGTGGTAAAGAACCTGCCTGCCAATGCAGGAGATGTAAGAGATGTGGCTTCGATCCCTGGGTTGGGAAGATTCCCTGGAGGAAGGCATGGCAACCCACTCCAATATTCTTGCCTGGAGAATCCCNCCCAGATGGCGCTAGTGGTAAAGAACCTGCCTGCCAATGCAGGAGATGTAAGAGATGTGGCTTCGATCCCTGGGTTGGGAAGATTCCCTGGAGGAAGGCATGGCAACCCACTCCAATATTCTTGCCTGGAGAATCCCATGGACAGAGGGGCCTGGTGGGCTACAGTCCCAGAGGGTCACAAAGAGTCATACACAACCGAGTGACTTAGTGAATTAGTTCTGTGTGGATGGCTAATTAGATCAGCCTTTAGAGCAGAATCAGCAGCTGTCACTGCAGCCATGAGTCTCTATGCAACTTTCAGCAACTGCTTTCAGCTCTTGGCAACACCCTTGTTGTGAGTCATTTAAGGCCTCGTCGGCATGGCACTAAAGAGGGTTGCATCCATCTGGTGGCTATTCTCTGAGAACCCTTAACACAAATTATAATGTACACAATGAAACATTAACTGCACGAAGGAACTCGAAGTGCTGTATTTAACTGCGTTCAAGACACCATTGATTGCAGGACGCACCATTGTTTTTGCATAATGTGCATGCGTGCTTAGTCGCTTCAGTCATGTCCAACTCTTTTCGACCCTATGGACTGTAGCCCGCCAGGCTCCTCTGTCCATGGGATTCACGAAGACATAAGGCCTCTGCCAGCTAATTTTAAGACAGCGTCTGCTGTAGACCAATGCAAGGTGTTAAAAAATGTGCATCTTAGGACACATGAAATGTGTTCATTGCTGGCAGTTTAGGGTTCAGGATCAGGACAGGAGTGAGACATAGTGGGGACCGTCAAGGAGAGAGGCCCGCTAGGCAGAACCGAAAGCATCTCATCGAGTATTGACTCGAGTTGCTCTTGGAACCCATGGGTTTGCATCACATGTGGGACAATGGGCTCTGGCCCTTGGCAGGGCTTCTCACTTGGAAAATTGTTCAGTTGCGCCTTTGACTATCCGCTTTGCTCTCTCCCTTCGCTGGTGGCTGCAGGGCGCTGCTGACGCGGTTCAGCCGCATGTGATAC
Organism: Philantomba maxwellii; assembly: GCA_006410695.1. Classification (NCBI taxonomy): domain Eukaryota; kingdom Metazoa; phylum Chordata; class Mammalia; order Artiodactyla; family Bovidae; genus Philantomba; species Philantomba maxwellii. Next base: position 130,413 of record SJYS01001149.1, on the reverse strand, counting down.
AGTGTGTCTTTTAAATTGTCCGGTGAGGGAAACGTGACTGACCTCACACCTACCTGATAGAGAACACCCTCTCTAGTCATTAACAGTTGATCACAGTAAAAGGCTCAGCGTGAACCAGATCTGCAGTGCTGTGCCGCCCTCAGTGGACAGAGGTGCTGGGAAGACACCATCTTGCCCTGGTGGAGTTGCTGGCCTTGGAAAAGGAACACGCGCGCGTCCTTCCTTGTCCCCTCTCTGTGGCGAGGCTGCTGGCTCGTCCAGGCCAGGCAGGCCAGCCGTGGCCGCCACCTCCCCGGGCGGCCTGGAAAGAGCCCCATAGAATGACCTGAATTTACCCCAGCATCCCATTCCCTGATCATCAGTGTCCCAGACCCTGATGCGGGGAAAGACTGAAGGCAAAGAGAGAAGGTGGCAGAGGATGAGATGGTTAGATAGCATCACCGACGCAATGGACATGATTTGAGCAAACCGGAAGACGGTGGAGGATAGAGGAGCCTGGCGTGCTGCCGTCCGTGGGTTCGCAAGGAGTCAGACGTGGCTTAGCCACTGAACAGCAGTAGTCCGCTCACTGTCAGACACCTGGTGTTGACCCGAGGGCATGTCACCAGCCTCTGCGGCCCACACATGGGACTCTCTGAGGCGGACGAGTTCGATTCTGCCTTTTCCCTGCGTGGTAGACGCCCATCTCGCCATTCAGGCTGGCCTGCTCGGGGGCGGTGGGGGCGTTTAAGGAGGCCCACGACCACCCACGCGTGCACTCATCAGTGGCCCAGCCAGCGCCCTCCCCTGGCTGATGCAGCACATGGCTTCTGCTCACCAGAAGCTTCTAGTCTTGCGGGGCCTTGCTGCTACAGGCCAGTCTGCTCCAGGGGCCGAGAGGAAAATCTGTTGAAGGCTTACTGGAGCCATTCTCTACAAAACCAGTATGGCGGCTGATGAGGAGGTTGCACACAGCCTCAAGGTTCAGTAGCTTCTTTGGGCGATCTTTGCAGGAAAGACTAATAAGGTGATTACCAGGCGTGGCTCCGTGGCTGCCTCAGGGGCTCCCCGGGTCACCTGGAGTCTTTCACCCGCTGGTCCTGCTTCGCCGGGGCTCCGAGGCCCGCAGCGGGCCCCCAGCCGCCGGGGACTGGCACGGGCTCCCTCCTGGCTGCTTTCCTTCCCGCTTCCCGCTTCCCTGTCTCAGCATCTCTTTCTAATTCCTCCTCCCGTCTTAGTTTTTAGCCTGTAAAATTATAAAGTTTATTTCTGAACTGTGTCTATTTTTTTATGTATATTTGGAAAAGTTCTCTTTAGGCAAACAAGCAAACAAAAAAATGTGATGATTACAACCAGATAAGAATGTTTCATATTCCCATTTGGGGGGCAAACAGTTGTTGCCTGGTAGCCAGGATAGACAGTTTGAGACTTGCACAGGCTCTGCACAGAACTGAGTATTGACTAAATACAGTGCGCCCCAGGAGGGAATATAACTGGGGATCAGTTTCACAGAGTTAGACTGCACCGCAGTCGTTTAAGGAAGACAGAAGGAATACAGATGAGAGGTCTAGTCCTGACAGTTCATGAAAAGCCTAAATCTAAGATGCATTTTTAGGGCTTCCCTGGTGGTCTAGTGGTTGGAGATCCACCTGCCAGTGCAGAGGACACGGGTTCTATTCCTGGTCCGGGAAGGTTCCACCTGCCTTGGNTAGTCCTGACAGTTCATGAAAAGCCTAAATCTAAGATGCATTTTTAGGGCTTCCCTGGTGGTCTAGTGGTTGGAGATCCACCTGCCAGTGCAGAGGACACGGGTTCTATTCCTGGTCCGGGAAGGTTCCACCTGCCTTGGTGCAGCCCAAGCCCGGGGCCCACAGCTTCTGAAGCCTGTGCACCTAGAGTCTGGGCTCCGCAACAAGAGAAGCCGCCGCAGTGAGCAGCTCGCGCAGGGCAGCTGGAGAGCAGCCCCCGCCCACCACAGGCAGAGGAAGCCCCTGTGCCGCAGCAAAGACCCGGCGCGGCCACAAATGAAGGATCATACCTGATCCCTTTTTTAAAAAAGGAATACAGTAAAATATATTTTACAAACCATGTCTAGTTACATGCACTGTGTCCGCTTTCAGTGAAGCTGAGTAAGTGCTACTCAGTAAAAGACTTTTATTCTTTATTGGATGCAAAATGGGGTCATTTCAGGTGCAGCTGGCTTCCCCATTCCTGGTTGTGTGAGATCAGGCAAATGACTCAACTCACTGAGCCCCATCTGGAAAATGGGGATGATAACACACTCCCAACTCCTAGGATCACTGTGAACATTAAAATCAGATAATCCTTAGAGGCATTAGCATGGTTACATGATAGAAATTCAGAAGATTTGAGCTTTTTTTATTCACCAAGATTTGCTACAAATTAAAAAGCATCATAATAACCTCACGCGCTTCTCTCAGAGTCATGTACGAATCAGACGTTTGAACTATCGCCCATGATAGTTGAACTATCGCCCATCGCTAAATGAATGGAGAGGAGGTTAATGAAGTTTTACTGTTTAAAAAAAAGGTTTTTCTGTTTGTTCCTTTTTCTTTCTTTTTTAACTTCTCTATAGTTCTCACTGAAGGGTGCTCACTGGGCGTCTGCTCTGAGGCTGGACGAGGCGGGGTCCGCAAGTCGTGTGTTGCGGGCTCGCTCTGGCTGGATGTGGTGCCCCAGATGGGGGTCTGCTGGTTGACACCCTGGAGCCCCCTTCCTCTCCCTGCGGGAGCTGGGAGCCTCTATGAAGGCTTGTTAGTTCCTAAGGAGAGGCCCAGCGCCTTGTCGCTTTTGCTGAAACATGTTTCTGCAGGCCGTCTTGAATTGGACTGTTTAGAAAGCATTATCTGTTCTTTCTAGAGTACTTTTCTCTGTCTCACCTCCAGATACGGTCACTGCCCCACCTTTATCTGTGAGGGAGGCCTCTAACATCTGAGACACTCCCAGGCCCCAGGCGTTTAGGCTTCGGCTTTCAACTCCAGGCAGTGGAACGGAAAACGCCAGAAGCCGGTTGACCCACGGCGTTTGGGGGATCTTGCTCTGTCAGTCTGATTGCTGTATTGTCTCAAAATAGATCAGAAAGCAAATTCCACTTCAGCCCAGCTCAGAGCACCAAGAGCTCCTGAAAAACGGGCCTGATGATACTGCCATCGTAGACAGCTTTAGCGCAAACCATGTAATCTTTGAACAATCTGCCCAGCAGTTTGCTTACCAGGTTCTGTCCTCTGGGGGGTTTTAATGGCAGGCCACCATGCGTTATGCAAAAGACCAGAAAATCGGAGGCCTCGAAGGGACAGGCAGCCGAGAAAGGTTTCATTTGTGCCCCCTGCTTCCTCTTTTTGTAATCGCCACTGGAGAGCACTGAATCAGACCATCCTTCCCACGCATAGACGTGGCTCTCCCCCGCTGTCAACACTATGCCTCCGTTCTTGACAGCACGGTCCACCGATTCAGTCCCCTGGTCAAGTTACTGAGGGATGCTTTAAATATCTCTACCCACCACACACACATACACAACACACACATAGAATATATAATACACATATGCACATATATAATACACATTTATACACATACATAGGACCCTGGTGGCTCAGAGGTTAAAGCGTCTACCTGCAATGCAGGAGACCCAGGTTCGATCCCTGGATCGGGAAGATCCCCTGGAGAAGGAAATGGCAACCCACTCCAGTATTCTTGCCTGGAGAATTCCATGGACGGAGGAGCCTGGTAGGTTACAGTCCATGAGGTCGCAAAGAGTTGGACACGACTGAGCGACTTCACTTGCACACATATACATAATACACACACATACATATATAATACACATATATGCATATATAATATACATATACGCACACATATAATACACATATATACATATATATAAAATACACATTATAGTATGTACACAGAGATACACACAATGTATTATCTTTTTCTTCTCTTTAACTTAAACGTTTCTTGTGGCAGTTTCGCCTCATATTCTTAGCTGCAGCCCTGGCTGAGGCCTGGACAGTAGGAGACCTTGGTTTTACTAGACTTAATGTTTATGTCGTGTATTTTCAGTTTCACCCCTGAGTATAAACTGGGCATCATCCTGTGAAAAGACAAGCAAAGAAGATGCATGGGTGCTCGGTTGTGTCTGACTCTCTGCGACCCCATGGACTGCAGCCCTCCAGGCTCCTCTGTCCATGAGATTTCCCAGGCAATAATACTGGAGGGAGTTGCAGTTTCCTTCTTCAGGGGATCTTCCCGATTCAGGGATAGAACTGGAGTCTTCTGCTCGGTGGGTGGATTCTTTACCACTGAGCCACCTGGGAAGCCCTGGGTAACTTTAGAAGCTTCCAGTTTTATGATTTTATAAACGCCTTAAAAAATTGGTTGAGGAGCTTTTAAAATAACAAAGGAGGAGATAGAATTGGTGAAGTGATGGAAGAGGGAACACAAAGACAGCCCCTGACTTGGGACATTTAGGAGCCAGAATGATTTTATTATTAGGTTTTGTCCACTGCACTCAGCATGTGCGGTCTTAGTTCCTGACCAGGGATCGAACCCACGCCCCCCACATTGGAAGCAGAGTCTTAATCACTGGATCGCCACAGCAGTCCCAGAAGAATGATTTTAAATCCCACTTAGTGCCTCCAACTGAAGCATTGTTGTTGGGTTTAGTCTTGTTTTTCGTGTAAGTGAGATTTCAATCATTTGTTATCAATGAACTTTTATCGAGTATCCCAGAGCTTTCATGTGGACTAGGTGGCCTGGGGTCTCAGGCGATGAGAAGGCTGGGGTGAAGTGGTGGGTGTGGACGGAGCGTAGGCTCTGGGGTGAAGAGACTATTCTAACCTTGCCCACATTATCAGCCTCATAGGAAATCAGGTTACCTGTCCTTTGTTCTGGACAATGCATTATGTTCGGAATCTATATCAAGATAAATACTTTCTCCTTCCACACATGCTGCCTAACAGCCCCGCACAAATACTATATTGGATTCCGGTACGTCCACCCGTTAACAGAGGAAGCAATTGAAGAGATGGAGAGGGACGGCCTGGAGAGGGCGGTTGCTTTCACACAGTACCCCCAGTACAGCTGCTCCACCACAGGTAAGCCTGCCCGCTGCCGGCGGAGGGTGGCTCCGGCCCGGTGAGCAGAACCAGGAGGCCAGAGGGCGGGAGAGGATGGGTCCCTTTCTATTGGAATGGCAAATCCAGCCTGTCTGTGTTAAACGCGAGAGTTCAGGTCAGTCTATTTGAAATCTCATGGTTCATCTGTCCCTTGAGTTATTAGCCAGTGGACTGAGAATTACAAATGGTGGGTGAAAGGCAGCGGCTTCCAGTGTCCAGTGCTTTAATGCATGTAGAATGGATCTGTAATGCACCTTAAGCCACTTTCCGTGTTTGTGTAATAAACCTTTATTTTTATGGCTACACCAGTATTCTTATTAGTGCAGCAAAGGTGATAGATGTTTCCATTTTACAAGCAGAGGTGTCCATATAACACTGGAAATATGGATATGTATTTTGGTTACTGGTTGGTTCCTGGTCAAACCAAAGCCCAATTTAGGGTTTCGTTTGCTAACTTCTCTCAGTGTTCTAGATTTGGGGAAGTATTACTAGGTGTTGTTTCCTAGATATTTAATTGGAGCTGGAGGGTAATGTTTTGCCAATCTCTGTATCATTTAGGTATAGGTAAATCGTCTAATGTCACTCACAATTACGTTTGTCTGCATTCTTTTTCAAGGCTCTGGGGTCAGCACATTTTTGCTTCTAAATTGCTTTTGGACATTAGTGCATATTATTTCTATAACAGGAAGGAGAAAACAAAAGGCTACTGAAAGAAATCTTGGAAGCCTGCTGTGTGCCTTAAATATTTATTCAGAGCCCCTGTGAAAGTGCCCAAGGTCTCAGACACCCGCAAGAGTTTGAATTGTGATTTCTTTTGGATATGTGTCTTTAAAATGTCTGGTAACATGTCTAACATGTTACTGGAGAAAAATTTTATGACCTTTCTAAGCTATAGCTTTTGCCTGGCTTTAAAAAATATACCTCACCATGTAAATGTCTGCTCTCACAATTAAGCAAGGAGATGGTTATTTATGTGACAAAGGATCACTACCGTTGCATCTCACAGCTGGCTCTGCTTGTGTGTTTAAAACGCCAAGGTCTGTGCAGGTTTCCCTGGGATATAGGGAAGGCACAGCTTCACTGCAGAGATGTGAGGGCCCGTTCATTCCTGGAGGCCACTAGAGTGCCATTTGTCTGTTGCTTTATTTAGACACATGTTGTGGCAGTGCCAGTATATTCGATGGATCAATCACTTTTTTTAAGCAGCAATTTTTTTTTTTTTTAGTTATGTTCTCCCCTTAATTACTACTTTAGGCAGTTCATCGAATGTTTCTGAGTGATCCAGAAGACCTCCTGTGGCTTCTGGTAGTCCTTTTGTATTGGCTTGACCACAAAGTTCCTTCAGGCACAGTGTTACAGAAAAATCCAAATGAACTTTCTGGCCAACCCAATCCATCTGACAATGAAGATTCCCCTGTGAAATGTGGCTTGCAACATGCAGATGGCGGTGACTGCTTCATGATTTCTGGAGAGACGGGTTTTGAACCTTGGATGGACTCCATTTGGATTTATCTGACTCATTGTATTCTGCTCAGAAAAACGGAACTTGATGTATTTATTTTTTTTAAATCGAGTCTTAGCCTGAGAGCCATGTGATGTCAGGATGGCTTTGTCCTGGCAAGCGTTTTTTATCTGGAGACCCGACTGGTGAATAGTTCCAATAGAGAAGCTACTAGTGTCAGGAAGCATGGCCGTGTGAAGCATTTGGAGCATTTGCCCCACGTGAAGATTGACGAGGAGGCCCCCTGTTAGGGTTGGTTTCATAGGATTAGGGGTTGGCCCCAGTGCCAAATCCTCTAGGCCAAGAAGAAAATTGCCCTGGGTTGGCACCATCTGCTTTCCTTTCTGTAGTCTTTGAATTTTCATGTTAACCATCTCTTGCTTAGAAATACGAGTTTTGATAGATTACCTACAAGGATTTGGTACCCATTTAACTTATTCTAGGGAGTGAGGATAATTTAATAAAGTAGATAAAAATAGAGAATGAGCTTAGAAGCCTTAATAAGCTGTTATTCTTGTCAATGGGCCATTAAAAAGGATGGTTATAAAGCTTTTATTATAATGTGGAAAATATTCATCTCATGATGCTAAGTAAAAATGCCCTAAATATTCAGGATACAAAAGTGCCCATATATTGAAATTAATTTGTGAAACATCACAGCTATAAAGAAAAATCACTGGAAAGCACCAGTTAGAACGAAACAACGATTGTGGTAGTGTGCTGGGGTCACATCTCGTTTCTTTTTCCTTTCTTTCCCACCCGCTATGTTTCCTGTAAATGGGGTTGATTCCCTTCATAACGGGAAAAAAAAAGTAACATACTTTCCATTGTAAGACTTGGTCCTTGCAAATAACGACCGCTTATATTTCATAAATCCACCGCCACTGTGCTTCTCTAGAGAAGCGGCCTTACTAATCTTTGAAAGGTCGTTGAAATTGATTGCTTTTTAATGATCTTCATTTGCAGGGTAGTTAGATCTATATGCATTTTAGAGTATTGAAATGATTGTAATTAGACTGACTCAGTGCAGAAATTACTGCTTTGAACTTATAATTACTGCCTTTACTCGTCTGTTTTTTTATTTTCACCATAATCCACACGCATGTACTAAGTGGTCCCTGTATATTACAGGCAGCAGCTTAAATGCCATTTACAGATACTATAATGAAGTGGGCAAGAAGCCCACAATGAAGTGGAGCACGATTGACAGGTGGCCAACGCACCCCCTCCTCATTCAGGTAAGCCGGCCACTACCAGCTGCCCGGCGCCGCAGCTTCTGGTGTGGGCCAGGCTCCTGTCCAAGCCTGGCTTGTGGATGTCCTTCCGAGCCTACTGTTCTCTTCCTTAAATTGTGTGCTGGGAAATAAAAAAAAAAAAGTATTTGAGTCTTGATTTATTATGCCAGGAGAAAAGAAATGTAAAGGTTAAAGGTTTGACTCTTCTCTTTCTTCAGATTAATAGTATTAGTTACAAACTATAGCAGAATTATATTTTGAATTTTGTATTTCACAGTGACCAAAAGAACGTGAAGGAATATGCAAGGGAAAAGAATTATGCAGGGTGTTTATCTAACCTCCATTCATAAATTGAATAATAGATTCTCTATTTTCTAAATCCGTTAAAATATCAAGACTTAAAGATTTTAAAGGGAATATATCTACATGCTCTGAGACATAGAATTAATTTAGCTCTTCAATTGAGAAAGTGTCTATGTTAGAAGAAGTTTCCTATTTCCCCTACGCAGTTTATATACGTAATGTTTACAGTAACAGACACTTGGTTTTTGGATAATCAGTTAAAACTGCAGTCCCAAAGCTCTGAGACGGCGCGGTTACATTCTTCACGCTTTGACTATGGGAGCGCCACTGGGGTGGTCCTTCATCCACACACTGCTTGGTCCCGCTGGTGGAAGTTTTCTGCTTTTGAGTCAGTTTAGGTAGAAGAAATACTAAGGGGCGCGGAGCTCACCTAGTTCATGTTTCATTCCTCGGAGATTCTCGGGCAAAATACCTGCCTAACCCCTGTTCCTGCAGCCTGGCGCCACTTGCCTCTGTCCCCGCCAGGGGGCGGTGGACCTCGCGGCGCTGCCGGCTCGCCCCGAGCGGCCGCGCCTCCCCCGGGCGCGCAGGTGCCCTCAGGGGTTAACGCAGAGGCCGAACTCCGGTTTTCAGCGAGAAGTGGGAAGCAGGCGCCTTCTCCCAGGGCCGGGTGTTGGTCCGGGTGTGGTGTCCCCGCCGAGCTCGCTCCTCCCGGGAGGCGGCTCCGGCCCTGCTGCCCGCAGCCCAGCCGGGCCTGCCTGGGCCGCCCGAGGCCGGGCTGGAACGCGGGCGCCCCGGGTCGGCACCGCCATGTGGCGGCCGAGAAGCGGGGATCTGTGCAGCATCTGCCTGCCCCGATCAGGCGGTAATTAGATTTGCATTAAAATTCAGTCCTTTGAAAAGGGGGGAAGCAGAAAGATGGAAAGGTCTCTTAACTGAGGAAGTCTCCCTTCATGAAATGAAAGGGAATTTTAGAGGCGTTTATCCGCCCTCCTCGACGGCGTGATTGAAGGCTCTGAGAGCGCCTGCCGCTTTCATGCTGCACGGGGGCTGCGCCTGGAACAGGCCGCAGATGGCCTTTAGATGACTTCAGCTTGCCCGCGGCTCCTCAGTGCTGACGACGGCTTAGGGTCTGCAGTAAGCCGGAGCAAATTGTGTCTCTCCTTGCATGCAAGATGATAAAAGGAGAAATCCTACTAAAATCTCGAGGAAACAAAAATTTAGAGTTTATTAGTATTATGTGGATTACACAAGATGGAGATTTGATATCAAATGGAAATGGGAAAAAAAAAAAAACCCCAAAAGCTGGAACTAAAAATCTTGTGTTTAATCTATATTTCTACTTATGATAAGTAGTAATTACTGAAAATAGTCATTTTGCTTCTGGTATCTAACTGCTGGAATATTTAGAGTAAATGTATGTTGCAGCCTCTCTTTAAACTTTGCACTGGGCCTCCTTGTCTGGGCTTGTACAAATATAATCTCTTCTGAGCACCCTTAATCTACTAACACTGCAAAGACCACTGGAAAATATTGTCTATGTTGCTGTTTAATCCTCTCACATGAACTCTGTAGGTAAATTATAAATTTTGAAAAGGGAGCAAACTCTCTAGGCACCATTTTGTGCCTTTGAGCATTAATTTATCAAAATTTGAGGGTTCTGAGAAAACTAATAATATTCCAATATATATGGAGTAATTGCTCATCCGGTCATATTAACCACTGATGTATCAAAAATGCCAACAAGTGCAAATTTACATGGTTTTGTTAAACTGTCCTTTATAATCTTTTTTAATATTATGTTTAAAAACATTTTTAGTTGGAAATAATTTCAAGCATACATAAAAGTTACTAGAATAGTATATAAGGAACCCTCATCTCTTTATTTAGATTCCTGTGTTAACATTTATCCCACTTTATCATTTGCATACCCTTTATGTGTGTGTGCATGTGTGTGTCTATGTATACATAATTTTTTCCTGAACCTTTTGAGAATAAGATGTATATACATACACGCACATAGATGTACAAAACCACTCTTTACACCTAAACAGTATATTCTTTTCCATAGCAATGATACAATATTCAACTTCAGCAAGGTTCATATTGACACTGAAATCTATCCCCCCTACTTTCATACTCCAGTTTTGTCGGTTGACCCATTCATGTCCTTTGTAGCCATTTGCTTTATAAGTTGAATGACAGCATGATTAAAGAGTGAGATGAAAGGAGGCCTCCTCAGATCTGGTATTTCAGCACCTACTGATGTGACTCTGGACGTGCTGGCCACGGAAGGGGCTTGGCTGGTCTGGTGGACAGAGATGTGGAGGAGCGGGAGCTGCCTTCTGGCCCGGGTTCTGCAGATGGGACCCGACGGGCCCCCCCGTTGGCCGCGTCTCCCCTCTCTGTGAATTGAAGGAGAGTTGTGCAACCTTCTCGTCTGCTGTTAGGAAGGTTGTTATGAAGACTGACTCAGGGAGGCCAAGGTTGTCAAAAAGGAACCATGTTTTCTTATCCCTTGGTTATTTCTGTCTAATGTATTTTAATGTGATATGCTGAAAGCCAAACTAAGGGAGATTCAGAAAGAGCCTGTAAGCGGTTTTCCTGCTAACGGAGCGAGTGAGAGGTCTTAAAGCAACTCCTCCTTCCCATCTGCGTTTCCTTTCCATCTGGAAGCGTGCCCTGTGCCTCCCACGGGGAAGCAGGTCCGGAGCGTTCATTTTCAGTGAGCCATTAGCAAGCTTTAGAAGTTTCCCATCAAATTCCCCAGGCCCCTGCAACTGTTATGAGCCATTCTGATGATGAACCAAAGCTAGAGAGACTGTACAGTTTGCAGGGTTTTTTTTTTTCTTAACAGAGGCAGTTCCCGTGTTTGAGGTCTTTGCTGAGATTTGTGGTGTTGCCCTTATTTACAGAATGTTCTCTTCTCTTCCCATGTCTTTCTTCCCACCCCCTCCGTATCCCCCCCTTTCTTGGTGTCCCTGCAGTGCTTTGCTGACCATATTCTGAAAGAGCTGGATCACTTTCCTCCTGAGAAGAGACGCGAGGTGGTCATTCTTTTTTCTGCTCACTCACTGCCAATGTCTGTAAGTAAGAACATTTTGTTTGATGACCCAGTAGTAGAGGGTTCAAAAGGTATAACGTGGGTCCAGTTTCCATTCAGCCTAAGCCCAGGGCAAGGAGGGACTCTAAAATCTCAAACTGAGCTTGGTGCTAATTTCAGTTCAGTTGCTCAGTCATGTCCGACTCTTTGCGACCCCATGAATTGCAGCACGCCAGGCCTCCC
>SJYS01001149.1:87403-104465 GCA_006410695.1 Philantomba maxwellii | reverse complement strand
GGCTTCCACTCGTTCGCAGGTGGTCAGCTCTTTGGAGGATGTCTGTTTTAGGACTTAGTTATAAAACAATCAGATTTGGCCTTTTCATGCAGACAGAATGTTCTGCAATAACCTGACTGCTTATATGAGCAGGAGAAATTCTGCAAGCAAATATGATGGAGAGGAAAACAGGTGATGAGCAGAATTCCATTGATTCCATTCAAGCAATAAACTATTTTCAGTTGAAATCACAGAAATTCTTCTTTATATTTTGCCAGCTTCTAGAAGGAGTCAAGCCTAATAAAGAAATACCAAAACCCATTAGCGAGGTGCAAAGCGTGGCCCTCACCCTTACAGGGAGGCTGCGTGTGTGCGTGTGTGCATGAGTGTGTCCGGGGCAGTGGCTGTGGTGACACGGTCCCTGTGTGCACTCCTGCTTTCTCATAGGTTGGCCCGATGCCCTGGCTGGGTCCTCAGACAGACGAGGCCATCAAAGGGCTTTGTAAGAGGGGAAGGAAGAACATCCTTTTGGTTCCAATAGCATTTACCAGCGATCACATCGAAACGCTCTATGAGCTGGACATCGAGTACTCTCAGGTTCTAGCCAATGAGGTAAGTGTGGTTTATTAATCCCATTTTGATTTTATTTTTTTGAAATGTGATTTGTTTTAAAAGGTATCTCTCTCTGCAGTAATCTAATTGTATCATTCAGAAATACTGCTTGGTACATGTGTTTGCATGTACTGTGGCCTCATTGTTCTGGATAATATTTCATCCGCGTTCTGATCTGAGCAAATCGACTTCATCTCCACGTTTGCAGGGGAAAAGCACTTTCGTGCCTTTGCAAAACGGGTGACCCAGGCATCACTGCAGGCAACATCATTGTGTTTAGTTTGAGTTACTGTACCCATTGAAAGTAGTAAAAATCACATTTCCTTGAGAAAAAAATAAGTGTACTTCTCACCAGTTTGGAAGAAAAGAATTTTATTGTTCTCTATATAATTCCTTTCTTCACCTAATAGTGCCCTTTGCTCAGGCTGTGACGCTGCTTCTGGTGGGTTTCAAGGCACTAGAATCCTCCTCATTTAAGAAAGACCATGGGATGGACTCTGGAGCAGTTATGTGTTGTAATTTCCCTGACCTCTTTTATGCACTCACTTAATTAGCTGTTTGCTACTATGCTGTGATCAATCTGATTATTGAAATAACAAATACCAACCATCCTGAGTGTCTTGTAATGGAAGATGGATGCGATTGTCATCCACATGGAGGAAAACCACTGGTGACCCTTCTCAGGGCTTCTGAGGGCCGGCCTGAACCTGCGCCCCTTTTCCTAGCATTGTTTCTGTGGGAACCGTGGAACCCTGGGGACCCAAAAAGACCTCCCCGCTCACCCTGCATCCCAGCTCCCGGCCCTGGTCACCCCACGTGTGCTGGGTGGGGGCTGGCCGCGAAGAATACGTCTCCCTCCCTGGGACCTGGTGGCAGGTGCAGGGCAGGGTGGAGAGTGGGTTGGGGGCAGCTTCAGCAGCAACTCCCGCCGCCCCCCGCCCCTGCCCTGTTTTTGTGTGTGCCTGCTGGTCGTGAAAGTAGAGGGCGCCTAAGGCGCTTGTCAGCAGTTCCGATAAGGAATTTATGGGAAAGTTGTAATTGGCTAAAATGAGATTGTAGGGTTGTCTATGGACTTCATTCAGTGATGCTTTCTAGGGACTTCCCTTGTGGTCCAGTGATTAAAACTGCACGCTTCCACTGCATGGGGTGAGGGTTCCATCCCTGGTCAGGGAACTAGACCTGCTTGCTGTGTGGTGTGGCCAAAACAAAAACAGTGGTTGAGGACAGTCACCAACAGCAGGATAGCCAGCTTACCTCTGTATGAAGCTTTAGAATATGATCGCTCTGTTGAGAACTGTGTGTTTGCTGAATCTCACCATTTTCCTGTTTCCAGTCTAACTTGAAAGATAAAGCAACCGAAAAGCCATCAGCATTTCAGAAAGGGAAAGAGAAGATCCTAGTTACCCGAGTAAATAATAGTTAGATATTTCTCAGTTGTTTGCGGGATAATCAGCTAGAATTGACAGGATATTTTTGGAGAGGGGAGTAAGGATGGTTGTGAAATAATCCTTAGTTTTCTAACTTAGATTTTTCTAGGTAAGACTATATTTAAAATCCCAACTCTGCATATTAGATCCAATCTAGTTTCAATACACATTAAATTAATTTACCTCTTTTGGCACTTGGAATCAAAGCATGCATAAAAATTTAAGTCTCTAAAGCAACATTCTGCTTAGGTAGAGTCTATAAGTAGGCATTAGAAAGGTGGACTAAAAAAGAATGGTAAGCAGATTTAAATTATTTGAGTATTCTATCTGATAGAACCTCAAAAATGGTTTGGAAACAAAGCACCCATTGGAAGGTCATGGGTTGGGGGTGGGAATAGAAATTGATGAGCAGTTTGATAATAGAGAGGTGAAAATCAATGTCTGTGCCTGGTCTCAGGACCGTTTTTCATTTCTGGGTGGTCTGCGAATACTTGGGTACCAAGACTTTGAGTTGTGTGTGTATCTGTATGTGTATTTATTTTTTTGTAGCAGTTTCTTTAAAAAAAAAAAAAAGGAAAATAAAATGTGTATGTGTTTTTCCTCCCTTTTCTCATTTGATTCAGTGTGGACTTGAAAACATCAGAAGAGCGGAGTCTCTTAATGGAAACCCACTGTTCTCAAAGGTATCTCTAATGTTACAACCATTTTAGTAGAACATGTCGGAGAATGGTCCTCTGAGAAACTCTTACAGAATATTGGTTTTCTCACATATTAGAACATTTTGAGTTCCAATTAATTAGAAAAATAAAATCGAATCCCTTATACTCTGGCTCTCTCCTCCTTCAGAGTCCCTGTTTTCTTATTTCTACCCACCCATCACGACGTCTAATTTAAAATCTGCCTTCCAGAGACAAGGTTCGGCAGGTGGGGTGTGGGGATTTTGTTTTCTAAAACCTGAATTTTCGCCTTTTCTCTAAGCTGAGAATTCTTAGGAAAGGAAGACATTATAGAATTGGGTTCAAAGGATGCAAATCAATAACTCAGGTGAAGAGAAGCCCCATGCCCTAGCGCTCCTCTGGGCAGACGGGGGTGGGGAGCAGCGGTGTCTGTGCTTCTGACTGTCTGTCCTTCCTGTCTGTCCTGCAGGCGCTGGCCGACCTGGTCCACTCGCACCTCCAGTCCAAGGAGCGCTGCTCCACGCAGCTGACGCTGAGCTGTCCGCTCTGCGTGAACCCCACCTGCAGGGAGACCAAGTCCTTCTTCACCAGCCAGCAGCTGTGACCCCGGCGGCTGGGAGGTGCGGGTGCCCGGCCTCCCGACACCTCCGAGGCGAGGAGGGCGCATCCGGCCGTTAGGGAGGACGTTGCTCCTGCGGGCATAGCCTCTGGCCACAAACTGTGTGCTTTCTCCAGGAAGGGACTCCGAAGTCCTTCTTGAGGGCTTTCTGTTTTTATAGACCAACACAGTAAGCATTTATGGTCCCTCCTCCCTGGGTTAAGTTACTAGTTTGGAATGTCCACTAGACCATTTTTAAAAATGAGTTTTAAAAATTTATCTTCTGAGATGCACACACATTCTCAGTACTGATTTTGGTTTTGTAGCAACCCCCACCCCTAAAAAAAAAACCCCTGCAGGGTGTGAAGAGTTTGCTTTTGGGCTGTCAGTGTGCACGGTGGGGTGGTGGTTTAGTAGCTCAGTCGTGTCCGACTCTTTTCGACCCACGGACTGTAGCCCCCAGGCTCCCCCGTCCCTGGGATTCTCCAGGCAAGGATGCTGGAGTGGGCTGCCATTTCCTTCTCCAGGCAGTGTGCGTGAGGTCTGTTTAAAGTCTCGCACTTAGTCGCTTCAGTCGTGTCTGACTCTGTGCGACCCCGTAGACGGCAGCCCGCCAGGCTCCCCCGTCCCTGGGATTCTCCAGGCAAGAACACTGGAGTGGGTTGCCATTTCCTTCTCCAAGGCATGAAAGTGAAAAGTGAAAGTGAAGTCGCTCAGTCGTGTCCGACTCAGCAACCTCATGGACTGCAGCCTACCAGGCTCCTCTGTCCATGGGATTTTCCAGGCAAGAGTACTGGAGTGGGGTGCCATTGCCTTCTCCATTGAAGTGAACATAGCTGACTAAAGGAGATATAATTTTAGAAAAGAAAGGCGCCTGCTCTTTCCCTCAGCCCGTGGGTCATGGAAAGCTGGTCTGATGGTGTGGTTCCCACAGTGACTGCTCCTGGGACATCACTGTTAATCGGTCATTTTGGTCTTCGTGTGTGATCCTCACCATCAAACCTAATCAAGTGTAGGTTCCACAAGTGCCTTGAGACCCCCAGGCACACAAGGCTGATAAGCGTGTAGCAGTTGCGATTTGTCCTCCCCACCTTGGTGGGAATCCTGGTGGCAGGAGAGGGGGCTCCTGATTGCTGTCTCCAGGGGCAATGCAGCTGGAAATGAAGGGCTGCCGGCCCACATTGCCTCCCGGACCTCTCCACCCAGCATCTTCTTCATCTTGGTTGAATGTCCCCTTTCCTGCCTTATTTGTTTGAAGATTTTTGAAAAGCCAACTATGTTTTATAACCTCAAATTCTTTCTTAATTTACAATTTTTATTATAAAAATTATGTAACCATGCTATAGGAAATTTGGAGAAAAGGAAAAGAACCACTCTAATGTGACAACTATTAATTATATTATATTTCATGTTAAGTCATTTTCAGTGGATATTTAAGATGCCATTGTATAACTTTGTTCTTCAAAAAAGCATTTGATTTTTTTTTTAAAGCCAGTGAAAGTATTCATGGAGCCATAGATCTTCTCTATTTAGGGTTTACTATATTAATAAATATTATATTATTAAGATTTTAACCAGTATGACTCATTGTCTCTGTTAAATCAAAAGTAATTCAGGGACTTTTGGGAGTCCAGTGGGTAAGACTCTGTGTTCCCAGCGCAGGGGGTAGGGGTTTGATCCCTGATCAGGAACCAGACCCCATGTGCCACAACAAAAATTCCTGCGTGCCACACTAAGACCCCAGCACACCAAATACAAAAAAATATATTGTTTTAAAAGCAATCCAAATTTGTTACTAATCAAAATTATTAAGAGGAATTTACTTTGTAATGCAAGAAACATGCCATTCACTTTCGTTAATAATTTTCCCCCACTGATAACAGCTCTGAAATTTGAGTAGCATCTACATTTTTAATTTTTTTCCAAACTGGCTTTCCTATCATCAGTGGATTTGTGTTTCCAGAAGAGGGGATGGCATAGACAGCTGTTTAGAGTTGTCCCCATCTGTTTCTGCCCACTTTGGGGGAACTGGGTTCAAGGTGGACTTTGAAGGACTGTCCCGCAGTGAAGTGAGCTCTGTGGGTTGGCGCTGGAAGGCTGGTCCTGCCTGCAACCCTTCTCCCTCCTCCAGGAAATTCGCTGAGGGCCTGCTCACCTCCACTGCCGCAGAGCTGAATGTATGTTATTTTAGAGATGCTGCGGGGAAACTCCAACCAACAGCTCTGGCTACGGTGTCTGAAGACCCTTATTGCTAAGGAAACTTCCAAATCAACAGTGCCTCGGCTGTCAGGAAAAGCATCCTTGACTCTAAGGTGGGCCAGACTGGCCTTTGTAGCGAGAGGCAAAGTGAAAGTGTTAGTGGCTCAGTTGCGTCTGACTGCGGCACCACGGGCTATATTATATAGCCCGCCAGGCTCCTCTGCCCATGGAATTCTCCAGGAAAGGATCCTGGAGTGGGTAGCCATTCCCTTCTCTGGGGGATCTTCCTGACCCAGGGATCGAACCTGGGTCTCCTGCATTGCAGGCAGATTCTTTACCATCTGGGCCGCCAGGGAAGCCCAGTGAGAGGCAAAGGGGGATTTGATTATGAGGATCACTGCCCAGACACTTGATCTAAGAAGTGTTGCCTTCAACTGTTACTAACTGAAGATGGGTAGGGGCCCATGCCTGAAGGCGGAGCAGTTGGTGGGATGGAATCAACTGTCACTTTTTTTAGAACTAATGGTCTGTGGGAATTACTATCCTATTTGTCAACTTTGAAATACAAATGTTTGCCCTGGTAATTAGCAGTGTACTGCTGGCACTTTCTTTAAGCTGAATTTGTGTCCAGACCTGGCTTTAAGTGATGAATCACCTTACACGGCAAACTTGCAGGAGCTGTGATGATGAGGCGGTTTAGCTTGCCAGGGTTATTATAAGGCTCAGAACCCTGTCTATTTAGCACAGGAGGAAGGAACTCTTCTATAGAATATGCATTCTGGAACAACTGACCTTTTTAAGGTTAAAGGAAATAGTTGCACCCAAAGAAAATTTGTTTTGTATCAGGAGAAATGGAACTCATTATTAAAAGCCCTTTAAATGCACATCCATGGCTAGTTGATGCTGACTGGTAAAAACCCATGACTTTCCCTGGAAGGACCTCAGAGTACACATCCCTGCTCAAGTAATCCCCTNCCTGGGCATAATCTTCTCTTTGAAGTTTGTTTGCATCCCCCAGCGGGATTAATTCCCTGCTGTGAGAAGGTGGGTTACAGAGCACTGAAACTACTTTATGGGTCTTTAATTGGAGGAGTCAGTATAGGTTTTGTTCTATAAATTTCTGTGAGAGTTTCATTCTTACAATTTTTCTTATACTGTGATATATTATGTTCTCATTGTAAAAAAAAATACACAAAATTTTCCACTTATTTGAGTATGTATTAGCAGATTATCATAGTGTATATTTTTTCTATTTATCTTTTAAATTTTAGTAGCTGGTTTTTGTACTAGTTTTTGAACTAGGTTTTGACTACGTGTAAAATTTTGAAAAATTATGAAGAAGAGAAAAATTATCACTCAGTAATAACTAATATTTTGATTTATTTTCTTACAGCCTTGTATGTGTGTAAATATATAAACTCCCCCCCCAAACTTATGTTACATGTATGTATTTTCCTTGTTCTCCCTTGAATCATTAAACTTTTTCTAAAATTATTAATATAGCTTTGTAAAAATCAATTTAGTTGCTATAAATTATGACATCATATCTATGTGCTATATTTACTGATAATTACATCTTTAGATTGGTTCCAGGATTCTCCTGTTGTAAATAATGCCAGTGAATATCTTTTGTGTATAATCTTGTTATTTAGGTATGTGGTTTTAATGTTTAGAAAAAGAAGTTAGATCATTTTGAGTGGATCTTTGATCTACTTTGTTCTTAAATTTTTAGTGCCTTTTTCTGCCAGCTTCATTTTGTGTTGTCCAGTTTATCTATATTTGTTCAAGAACCCACCTTACATAGGGATCCCAGAATAGGAATACAGTCAACTCCAGTTGTGAAAGTTCCTAGAGCTGACTTCAGTCTATCTGACTGAAGGTCTCGAAAAAGGGTGCTCTTGCAAGAGAGATGACCCTGCCCAGTCCCCTGATCAGATGGCACTGACCATGCTGACACTGGAATGCATTTCAGACACAAGTGTCTCGTTACAGCTGGCATCTCTGAACCTGCTGTAAGCACTCTTCTCGGGCGGTTGCTTCACACTGGGAGTGGCAGCATGAGATTCTCAAGGCTGTTCCCAGACCAGCCTCCCTCTGTCTGCTCTCCTCCCAGTGTTTTTAATGCACTTTTTAGAAAGAAGTAGATAAGTTGAGAAACTGTTGTGAGAACTCTGTGAAAAGAAGGCTTAAGACATGATGCTTTGGTTGACTGAGTTTTTCAGCTACCTTGGAATTGAGCAGTAACCTTAAAAAACAAAACAAAACATCTGTCTTTCAAATCTCTCCTGAGTATCTGTTCACATTTCTGTATTAGCAGTTTCATGAAGAAAACTGAGTGTTGGCCCACGTAAAATAATTGCGAACCAGATTTGTTCTTGAGCTTCATTCATAGGACTCTAATTCTGGGGTTTTCGCCTGTGATAAGTGTATGATCATCATTAGCTATTTTTAAAAAATTGACTTGAAAAATCAACAATTTATGCTGTCTCTTTAAAAGATGAAGAGGAGGAAAAAAGCGTTTTTTGAGAGTTTTTCCCTCAGATTAAAATGTTCTTAGAGGTATTAACAAAATTTATCATCTTCTTGTTTTCAATAATAATAGGATAATAAATCACAGCAGACTTTTAAAGAATGGTGATAAAATAGCTAACATGTCCTTATTATGTCCCAGTCATTTGTAGTATTCCTTTTTAAACCTTGAATAACCCTCTAAGATGAGTCTTACTTTTGAGGAAACTGAGGCTTGAAGAGTTTAATGTATTTGACCAAGTTGTTCAGCCACAAGTGGTAGAATCAGGACTTTAACTTCATTCCTGTGACATCTTCCCCAGAATAGCTGTCTAATATGACCTGCACATGCAGTAAGGAAATCAGATATATAGGGAAAGAAAAATCAGGCTTATAGAGAAAATAAGGGGAAAGACAGTTTTCATTCATGAAAGATGAGAGTTTCTTTTTTTAAAATTGAAATTTAGTTGATTTATAATATTGTTATTTTCAGGGGTATAGCAAGCCCACTCCAGTGTTCTTGCCTGGAGAATCCCAGGGAGAGGGGAGCCCGGTGGGCTGTGACCCGTCTCTGGGGTCACACAGAGTCGGACACGACTGAAGTGACTTAGCAGCAGTAGCAGCAGGGGTATAGCAAAGTGATTCATTTGTATGTGTGTGTGTGTGTGTGTGTGTGTATGTGTTTTCAGATTGTTTTCCATTATAGATTATTACAAGATATTGAAAATAGGTCCTTGTGCCATATCAGTTCAGTTCAGTCGCTCAGTTGTGTCCGACTCTTTGCAACCCCATGAATCGCAGCACGCCAGGCCTCCCTGTCCATCACCAACTCCCGGAGTTCACTCAGACTCACATCCATCGAGTCCATGATGCCATCCAGCCATCTCATCCTCGGTCGTCCCCTTCTCCTCCTGCCCCCAATCCCTCCCAGCATCAGAGTCTTTTCCAATGAGTCAACTCTTCGCATGAGGTGGCCAAAGTACTGCAGTTTCAGCTTTAGCATCATTCCTTCCAAAGAAATCCCAGGGCTGATCTCCTTCAGAATGGACTGGTTGGATCTCCTTGCAGTCCAAGGGACTCTCAAGAGTCTTCTTCAACACCACAGTTCAAAAGCATCAATTCTTTGGTGCTCAGCCTTCTTCACAGTCCAACTCTCATATCCATATATGACCACAGGACCACAGGAAAAACCATAGCCTTGACTATTTACATAATAGATATTTCATTTTCTTCATTTCTTTTGGGGGAAGATACACCGAGTTGGTGGGATGAGTCTCCTAGTAAAGTCACTGCATTTTTTTTTCCCCCCTTGGCTAATCTGTTCTCATAAATTGGGTACTTAATTCAAGGAACCCTAAGGTATGCAAGAAGAGAGGTCGTTTGCTCAATCTCACACCACTGTGTTTATCCAAAATACGTCCTGCACCAAGGGTGGGTCCACGCCACTGAGCAGGCTCAGCAGTGGAACGTGCCCCGCCCCAGAACGTACCTCGGGGGCTGTGATCCTGGGGCTCTGCTGTGCTCTTCCCTCCACTCCTGGGTTGGGGCCTGTGGGAGGGGCGGGAGGAGGGGGGATGGGCAAGGAGCCCATTTCTCTGTTAGCCAGAGGGCAGAGCTGAAAGCTGGCAGCAGGAACTCACACCTGTGCAGGAACTCACACCTGTGTGCCTGTAGGCGTGTGCCGGTGTGTAAGCCTAGACCCCTTGCCTGCATCCTTGGTATTGCATCTCTAAGCTCTTAAATCGGCCGCGAAACCCCTGCTGTCAGGATCCTGAAGATGGCCCACGAACATGCTTCCCCACATTGGGTGGAAGTGGAAAATTCACTGAGATGTTACGAGCTGGAAAAAGAAAATTCTGAGTTGACCCTAAAACAAGCGTCCTAAGTTAGGATCCTGCAGTTTCTGTCTTAATATGGGAATCCTCAGAGGAAGACAAAAGCTAACCATTTCTTCCATTATTTCTAAAAACTATACAATTAAAATCCCTTCATCAAGGTTGTGCCCTTGACTTTGTAAATATCATTCCTAGGAATTTTGTTCTAATCGCCTAACAATTGAGATTCCATTGTGCGAAGCCCCGTTAGTAACTTCTCCCAGTTCAGGTGGCTTTCTGCGACATTCAAATTTCTTTTTATATTAGTAGAAGTTGGCATCATAAGGTTTCAAGATACATACATCAAATGAATTAAATCTGAACATCGGATGGCTCAAGAAACCTGAATTCTGCTTCAATCATTGCCAGCTGAAATATTTAATTATGTCACAATGGACATGAGTTTGAGCAAACTCTGAGAGACAGTGAAGGACAGGGAAGCCTGGCGTGCTGCAGTCCCTGGGGTCGCAGCGTTGGACACAACTTAATGACTGAACAGCAACAGTGATATTGAAGTGTGCGCTTACTTTCCCGCATTCCTGGTTCATTCAAACAGCGGCACCTGAAAACTTGATTTTATTTTTTTTTTGCTAAATTTGTCCTGGTTGGACAGTTGTGTGTTATGACTAATATCAGATCTTTGCCTTGAAAACATGGGTCTTTTTACAGTGTCTTCAGGAAAGTGTAAAGTGTGCCAAGCTGTGAGGCACTGAGCTGAGTGGTGGGCACCGGTGGGCACTCCAAGAGGAGGAAGCAGATGCTGTCAATGTTCACCGAAAGGCAGTCATGACAAGCAACAGCAGTGGGCAGTCTTCAGCGGAACCGCGGCTCCCAGCGTGAGACGAGCCTTAGGAGGGCTCTGGGGAGTCGCTGCCTCCAGAGACCACATTCACAGTCTAGGCTCTCAGGAGAGGAGGAAGCGGGTTTGCATTTGCTGAGGGAATCTTATTAAGCCTTTCTACAGGCAAGTGGAAAACAAAGGTACCCGTGATAATGTTTCTTACAATATACTCTGTTGGTACCGGCTTGGTTACTTTTTGCTGAAATCATTAGCTTCCATTTTTAGCATAACGCCTGGCTAAATTAGTCTACAGTAAGCCATTAGGAGGGATATTGGAATTAAAAACAGTTTTGGAAAAAAGCCTGGCTTGAGCCTTGGTGATAAGCTCTCCAGCAGGAGTGGCCAGCTCCCATTTCGGTGGTTTGACAGCTGTCATTCTGATGTTCCGGGAGCCCCCTCAGTAGCCTGTTCCCGAAAGGAAAGCACCTAGGCTGGCGTTTCTCCTTCCACTCAGCCCAACGGGCTGAAGCTTTGTGTTCCTGGTATTTTAAGAGAAAATCATTTTACCCTGAGAATACAGGCGGTATTCTATATTTTTACCCTTTTCCTTGTTAAAAAATTATATATATATATATAGGCTTTCCAGGTGGCGCTAATGGTAAAGAACCTACCTGCCAATGCAGGAGAGAAGACCCCCTGGAGAAGGCACGGCAACCCATCCAGTATTCTTGCCTGAGAATCCCATGGACAGAGGAGCCTGGAGGCTACAGTCCCTGGGGTCACAAAAGAGTCAGACACGACTGAAGTGAGCTAGCACCGCACAGCAAGTATGTATATATGACTTATGGGATGGGATTAACTGCACAGGGATACACGCAGGGGTGTGCTGGCCAGTTGGTTAAGATTTCAGGTTGTTACAGAGCAGTCATTAAAAATGTTAAATCTTGGGCTTCCCTGGTGGCTCAGGGGTGAAGAATCCGGCTGCCAATGCAAGAGAGACAGGTTGGATCCCTGATCCGGGAAGATCCCGCGGGCTGAGGAGCAACTGAGCCCATGCAGCACAAGCACTGAGCCTCTGCCCTGGAGCCCAGCACCCCCACTACCGAGCCCGCGCCCAGAGCCTGTCCTCCCAGCAGGAGAAGCCTCCGGAAGGAGAAGCCTGCTCACCACAGCTAGGGAGCAGCCCCCGCTCTCCACAACTAGAGAGAAGCCGGCACAGCAGCGAAGACCCGGCACAGCCAAAAGTAGTATAAACTTATTTAAAAACATGTTAATATCTTACATAAAATTATATTTAAAAAATAACAAACACTCAATAATCATTTCCCAACGACCTTACTATATTTCATCGTTTCTCTAGAGGTTATTTGTGCTTATGACACCTATGTGGTGAAACTACTGTATAATGATGAGCTACTGTACCATTCTTTCCAGCTTTGTTCAGTGACACCCTGTGGGTAGCTTGAAATTGACTACAAGAGGGCTGCTTACACTGGAAATCAGCACATACAGCTCGGGGCTTGCTTTGTTGCTCTAGACTTAGAGTGATGGAAAAAATGCTCGTGTGTTTCAAAAGATGTCACATCTGTGGCCATTACAGTCATTGTGAACAGCACAAAACTCTGAGGAAATATCCTATTATGTGAAAAGTAGCGTCTGATGTCTCCAAGTGAAGTTACGTCACACTTGTATTACTCATTGCTGCTGCTGCTGCTNGTCTAGTCCCCAGATTTTTCATCACTCAAAAGGAAACTGTAACCAGTAACTCCCAGTTCCCCTTCTCTCAACCCCTGGGACCTTCTAATCTACTTTCTACTTCTATGATTTTGCCTAATGTTTTCAAGGCTCATCCTTGTTGGAGCATGTATCAGAACTTCTGTTACATGGATACACCACAGTTTATTTCTGTTTATTCATTGTGGACACACTTGGATTGTTTCTACCTTTTAATTATTGTGAATAATGCTGAAATTAGCATATGCATACAAGTACCTGTTCAAGTTCCTGTTTTTAATCGTTTTGGGTATATACTTACAAGATGAATTGTTGAGTCATATGGTGATTTTATGTCTAGCTTTTTGAGGAACCCCCAGATTGTTCGCACAGTGGCTTCACAGTACCATCAGCAATGGATGAGGGTTCCAATTTCTCTACATCCTTGCCAACATTTGTTGTTTTCTTCTTTTTAAAAAATAATAAGCTTGCTAATGGGCTTGAAGTGGTAACTAACTGTGATTTTGACTTGCATTTCTCTAATGATTAGTGATGTTAAACATCTTTTAATGTGCCTGTTGCTTTTACTGCTAAGTCACTTCAGTCATGTCCAACTCTTTGGGACCTTGTGGACCGTAGCCCACCAGGCTTCTCTGTCCATGGGATTCTCCAGGCAAGAAAACTGGAGTGGGTCCCCATGCCCTCCTCCAGGGGATCTTCCCGACTCCAGGGATCGAACCTGCGTCTCAGCGGGCTCTTTGCCACTAGCACCACCAATCTTAGAGAAATGTCTGTTCAAGTCCTTGCCCTGTTTTTAAGTGGGTTGTTTGTTCGTTGTTGTTGCATTGGAGGAATTCTTTATATACTCAGGAGATCAATTCTTTATCAGATATATGATTTGCAAATATATTCTCCCAGTCTGCAGGTTGACTTCTCATTTTCCTGATAATATCCTTTGAGGCACGAAAGTTTCTACTTTTGATGAAATCCAATTTATCTATTTTTTCTTTTGCTGCTCATGCTTTTGGTGTCCTATCTAAGAATTTATTGCCAAATCTAAGGTCATGAAGATTTCTACTATGTTTTCTCCCAAGATATTTATCATTTCAGCTCTTATATTTAGGTTACTGACTCATTTTGAGTTAATTGTTGTATATTGTGTGAGGTAGTGGCCCACCTCTACCAGAACTATTTGTAGAAGAGACTTCTCTTTTCTCATTAAATGGACTTGGTACCTTGTCAAATGCTTCCCAGGTTGTGTTAGTGGTAAAGTACCCACCTGCCAATGCTGGAAACGAAAGAGACGCAAGTTCAATTTCTAGGTTTGGAAGAACCCCTGGAGGAGGCAAACCACTCCAGTATTCTTGCCTGGATAATCCCACGGACAGAGAAGCCTGGCAGGCTACAGTCCACAGGGTACCAAAGAGTCAGACACAGCTGAGTGACAAAGCACAGCATAACACCCTTGTCAAATACTGATCATAGTGTTTATGNAGGTTTGGAAGAACCCCTGGAGGAGGCAAACCACTCCAGTATTCTTGCCTGGATAATCCCACGGACAGAGAAGCCTGGCAGGCTACAGTCCACAGGGTACCAAAGAGTCAGACACAGCTGAGTGACAAAGCACAGCATAACACCCTTGTCAAATACTGATCATAGTGTTTATGTTTATTTGTGAACTATCGATCTTATTTGTTGATTTGCATGAACCACACTGTTTTGATTACTATGGGCTTTTGAAATCAGGAAATGTGGGTTCTCTGTTTTTCTTTTTAAGATTGCTTTGTCTACTCAGGGCTTCTTGCAATTCTATATGAAATTTAAGATTGGCTTTTCCAGTTCTGCAAAAAGGGATGTTGGAGTTTTGCTAGAGATCGTGTTGAATCTGTAGATTGCTTTGGGTATGATTACCATCCTCACATTGGTAAGTGTTACTCCTCACGAACAGGGGATGTCTTTTTACTTATTCAGGTCCTTAAGTTCTTTCAACAATGTTTCATAGCTATTCCTAGGTGNTGCAAAAAGGGATGTTGGAGTTTTGCTAGAGATCGTGTTGAATCTGTAGATTGCTTTGGGTATGATTACCATCCTCACATTGGTAAGTGTTACTCCTCACGAACAGGGGATGTCTTTTTACTTATTCAGGTCCTTAAGTTCTTTCAACAATGTTTCATAGCTATTCCTAGGTGTTTTTTTTTTTTACCCTCTCCTTTTAATTGACTTGAAATCCCTCCATTGTAATTACTAGACTATAATGTGTCCATAGTGTATAGAACAGTGCTTAGCACATAGCAGACACTGAACAAATGCTAATTGAATAAAAGAATCTCTAAAATCTTAGAACTTTGAGGAAGCACTCCTACCAATTCTTTTCTTCTAAGGATGAAATAAGGATGTTCAGAGACTTCCTTAGTGGTTCAGTAGTAAGGAATCCACTTGCCAGGACAGTAGATGCGGGTTCGATCCCTGCGTCAGGAAGATCCCCTGGAGAAGGAAATCGCAGCCAGTATTCTTGCCTGGGAAGTCCCGTGGACAGATCGGTCCATGGCGTTGCAAGAGCATCAACTTAGTGACTAAGCAACAGCAAAGAGAATGTTCAGACTGGGCAAGTGAATTGTTCCAAACAGCACTTAGCCAGAGGTAGAACCAGAAGTTCACATCAACTNGTCAGGAAGATCCCCTGGAGAAGGAAATCGCAGCCAGTATTCTTGCCTGGGAAGTCCCGTGGACAGATAGGTCCATGGCGTTGCAAGAGCATCAACTTAGTGACTAAGCAACAGCAAAGAGAATGTTCAGACTGGGCAAGTGAATTGTTCCAAACAGCACTTAGCCAGTAGTAGAACCAGAAGTTCACATCAACTAAGAGTTTTCTGTGGATCAAAATGTAGTCATTATACGCCAAGAATATATGCCACTTATGCCTGCCGGAATAAGTGAATGTGTTTATAAACTTGGATGCTTTTCTTTGGGTATGGGAATTTTTTCAGAATCTGATTTCTTATACTTTCAAATGAACCTTAGGGTTCATTTAGGATTCAAATGAATCATAGGATTATACAAAGGTTTAGTATACTTAGAAAAGTATCCAATATGAACACAAAAGTGTATATACTTCAGCAAATAAGGTTATTAAAATGGATTATCTGGAGATATGTATCTATGAGGGCATCATAAATAGAAGTTTCTAGGAATGTGTGTGTGTGTCTGTGTTAGATGAGATGGCTGAGTGTCATCGTGGAAATAAATTTAGCCCTTCAGATCTTTCCTCACTCACAGCAGATGACCCTTCACTAGACTTTACTGCCTAAAGAACTTGGTTCATTATGGAATTACTTCCATTAAGAGAAGGGATGGAGAAAAAAAAGAATTACATCCTCGCTTACAAGCTGAGACATTCCTTAGTGTGCTTTAGGAACAATCACTCGCTGCTTTTACATTTTGCTCTCTCCTGCAGTAGGGTCAGCCGGCCGGGACAGAGGCCCATTGCTGCCTGATGCGGGCTCCGTCCCACAGCTGGTCAGTCCCCGGGCCCTTCTCTCCTTTCTCCTGATCTAGGCTTCTCCCAGGGCCTCCCAAAGATGGCCAGGAACCATCAGTCTAGGAATCATCCCTGAGTCAACGGTGAGAGATCAGCAACTCTCTGACTCCGGGATTTGGCGGGCTGAATGAGAGACTTGCTAACTGCCTACTCAGTACCCCTTCACTCTCCTAACTCCCCCAATTTGGTTGTGAGCACGAATGTACTTAGGGAAAACAAAACAAAAAATAATAAGAAAACAAAAAAACAAAAAAACCCCACTACCCTGCATTTCTCACTCTCCTTTGCAATTAAAGGTTGTCATTAGCCCAGCTCTGGACAATCAGGCATAAGCAAAATCTTTTGCATGGGGCTTTCAGGAAAGATCTTTAAAATAGAATTGATAGCTGACAAATGCTTTTTGCCCTTCTCATTCTGCCTTTCCCCAGCTGGATTCTACATGTAATGATGAAGGTGTAGCAACCCTCGTAACTATGGCAACCATGAGAGAAAGGTTAAGATGTCACAGAGATATCCACACTGAGATCACCATGCTGCCAACCACAGCCCACTACCACCTACCTCTTGTTTCACAAGAAAAACCCCTGATCTGTTTAAACCACTGTTTTCTGGCTCTCTTAACTAGCAGCCCAATTTAATTCTTTACTCATATAGCAGCTTAAAAAGCTGAATGAGATAACTTGAGTCAGTGGACTCCTATGTATCTCATTGCCAAATTAGACTTACAGTAAACATTACAGAGGAATTCTAGGTAGTCAAGATAATGGTGGTGGTATAAATCTAAATCTCCCAACATACTGCCCTCCTCAGTAAAACACACCCAGAGCAAGAAATCAAGTAAAACTACATTAAGCCCATGTCTTCACCAGATCTAGAAAACAGAATTCCAAATTTCAAATTAGCTGTAAATAGAAAAATAAATATTAGATCCCAGAAAGCTGCCTCCCACATTGTTGATGAAGCCTTTCAGGTAAACAAAGTTTGGGAAAAACCATGATGGCGAACTTAGGGTTGATTTAAAACTACCAAAAAGAGAAAGTCTGCATCTAAGTGGAGCCCTGTGTGTGCAGGGTGTGAGGAGGCAGTCTTGGAAAGATAAAGCTTCTGAGTGAAAGGTGTCCAAAGGAAAGGGGTTCAGAGGGTTCTTCTGAAAATC
>SJYS01001149.1:50676-65843 GCA_006410695.1 Philantomba maxwellii | reverse complement strand
GAGATGGCTGAAGCTAGGGCAGTGGGCTCTTCTCAAGCTGGGCAGGGACTTGCTGTGGGCAAAGAACGCAGAAAGGACGTTTTCTCTGCAACGACAAGGTATTACACTTACTGCAGGGCCTGGGCGTTTAGGGATTAGCTCCTGGGCAGAGCCCAGCCACTGGACCAAAAACTCTCGGCTGTCTCTGTCCCTTAGAGCAGCCCTTCTGAGTTGACTGCGTTTGGGGTATTCGATGCCCCAAGGCTTTTCCGGTGACTCAGTGGTAAAGAGTTCACCTGCCAATGCGGGAGATGCAGGTTCGATCTCCGGGTTGGGAGGATTTCCCCGGAAAAGGAAATGGCAACCCCCTCCAGTATTCTTGCCTGGGAAATCCCATGGACAGAGGAGCCTGGTGGGCTCCTCTGACAGCCCAAGGGGTCGCAAAAGAGTCAGACACAACTTAGGGACTAAACCACCACCAGCTGCGATGCCTAGATGTCTCTGAAGGGTGGTGTCCGCCCAGGGCTGAGACCAGATCTCCTGACATCGGGTCTGTGGGAGGTTCCCTGTGCTTTCTTGGATTTAGACCAGGGGCAGCTTAAGTGCCCAAGTGTCCCTGGTTTGCCTGAGAAAGAAAGAAGTCTCCCTGGGGGGAGGGGATCACCCCGAGGCTGTCGGAGGGGAATGAAGGGAGGACGGTTTCCGCCGGGAGGCGGGTGAGGAGACTCAGGGAACAGCGCGGCGGGGAAGATGCTCCTTCAAGTTCCCGCACAGCTGGTCCCCGTGGTCTGGGAGCTTTGCAGTGCGTGGCCTGCCTTCTCTACTGTTTGAAGCCCACCTTTCCTCAAAAGACCCGGTTAAACTGCCCCACCTCCTGGAAGTCTTCCTGGACCAGCCAGCCCACAGTGATCGTTCATTTCTGGTCACGTGGGGCACCGCTCATTCAACGTGCAGGTAAATAGACCGCAGGCGGGCACAGGTGTATCCATGTATGTTTATCTACACCGACATTTAAACTCCTTCTGCGGCCTAATTAAAGGCTCCCCAGAGCAGGACATTCATCTCTCCTCTCACTCATCCCACCCTCTAAAAATACTTCTGGGTCAATTGACGTGTTGACATCTCAGGTGCACCACACATCTTCCTTGGATGGACACTCGTTTTATTAGAAGCTCAGCAAGAGAGCGGCGGCTAGAAGCCCTCTCCAGCTCCCCCACTGCAGCGCTCCACGAGCCGGTGGATGTGAGGAGCAGCCGCTTGCATGTCAGCAGTGCAGTCCCACGGCATTCCCACACAGTGGGGCTCTCAGAGGGTCCGTAGGAGCATGTTGATGGGGCTACAGGGGTGAATCGGGCTGTAAACGGGGGCTCTGACACCTGGCCCCACTCTCAGGGATTCTGACGTAAGCGATCGGAGTTGGGACTGACCTTGGTATATTCCTTCCAAGTTCCCCAAATGACTGTAATGTGTAGTTGGGGTTGGGTCTTGTCGCTTTGTATGGGGAGGGAAGACTGTCTCCTCACTCCCGTGCTTGTTTACCTGTTATAATTTGTACCCACACAGGTCTGCCGTCTCCGAGTCTCAGTTCCGAGTTAGTGGGAGAGGGCATGTGACTGGCCCAGCTTGGCGACTGGGGTCCACTTTGGTCCAGTTAGCCTTGGCGAGGGTGGCGACGTCATGAATTACCCTCCAGGCTCCGGCTGCTCCTTTAAATTCAGTCTGTTTCTCAAGAGTTTGAGGCTGCGAGCTGGGCAGACATCCCCAGAGATGACTGGAAGACCCTGTGCCATCGTGGCGCTGAGCTCCCCTGCAGTTGTTTTGAGGTCTGAGAGCTCTTCAAGGGCAAGCCTGTCATTTTGGGAAGTCCAGTGTACTGATCATCTTTTTTCTTTTCTATATAGTAAGATGCTTTTTCATCTTGGGATCTTGCAGATAGGGAAAAACTGCCCCTCCCAGTGTTAATTCCTAAAGCTAGCAAACAATGGTCTGCAAGCCTGCCTTAGATATGCAAACCCACCAATCCCAAATCCACACACCCCACCCACTTGCTTTCTTCAGGCTCTGCTGGAAGTCCGGGACATTATCCTCCTGTCCTAAATCACCCCAAGGCTGGGTACCAGAGAACAGGGGACCTCCTTTGTAGCCCAAAGCCTGGGGAAGTTCTTCAGACTGTCCAGTGCCAAGCTTCCTCAACCTCACCCATCCCTCCACAGGAAAACCGCCAATAAGGCGTTGGTCCTTGCTTTCCCCTCACTCCTGCCTCCTGACTGAGCTCAGCGCTTCTCCATGAGGCCTGTATACTGTGGCACGGCGCATCCTCCTCCTGGGAACTGTAAGTATCAAGCTATCTTTTCGTTTTCATGTTTGCACTCAGCCGTATAACACCCGTGCAGAGGATCGTATGGAGCATGTTTACCATCCAGAAAGTTCCTGTGTCCTCTGTGTACCTTCAGAGTCACCACCNCGTGGAAGCCTGGGGAACGTATCACTAGCCTGGGCGACGGGGTTCGGCGAACACAGCAGTGACTGCCACATCTTAAAATGATGTACATATTGACTATACTGATGTGGGGATTTAAATAATGTTAAACAGGAAAAGCAGAACCCAGAAGCACCAATGAGGACTAATGACTAGTTATATAATTACAACTTAGCAGAGCCACCACCCTTTAAGTGATTTTATTTTTTTATTTGAAAATTTTGGCCACATCTCAGCTTGTGGGATCTCAGTTCTCTTACCAGGGATCGAGCCCCGGCCGTCAGCGGCGAAAAGTGCACAGAGTCCTAACCCCTGGGCTGCCAGGAAATTCCCAGAAGTGATTTTAGGGTATTGTGAGCTTTTTAGCTGTTAAGAGCCCTTTTCCTCTTCTGTGAAATGAAAAAGTGTGATAAGGTAGAAAGAAGAGGGGATGCAGAAATATGTGACTGGTAGTTGAGTTCTGTTATATGTGTGTGCTAATGAAGTTACTTTAGTCGTGTCTGACTCTTTGCGACCCCGTGGACTGTAGCCCACCAGGCTTCCCTGTCCATGGGATTTTCAAGGCAAGAATATTGGAGTGGGTTTCCGTTCCCTTCTTCAGGGAATCTTCCCAACCCAGGGATGGAACCTGAGTCTTCTGCTTTGCAGGCTGATTCTTTACCACTGAGCCACGAGGGAAGTCCTGAGTCCTTCTTTAAAGAGGAATTACCACGTCAGAGATCATGATTATTTTCAAGGTTCTTGATACACATGGCCAAGCCGCCTTTCAGAAATGTCATATAATTTTTATTTCTCTCAATTCACCTCTGTAGCACCTGGTACTATCAATCTTTCCATATTTTACTAATTTGATAAGCAAGAAGCTGTATTTGGTGATTCTATTTTTTTGATTACTTTTTCTGGCTGCATAGCTTTTCTTCTGTGTATTAGGTGGACTTATGTATTTTCTCTCTTGTAAATTGTCTATTTATAACTTTTACCCATTTTTTCATTTCTTTTCCTTATCAATTAGTAGATTTCTCATATAGTAAGAGTAGTAGTCTTTGCCTATCATGTATGTGGCTAATANCTTTTCTTCTGTGTATTAGGTGGACTTATGTATTTTCTCTCTTGTAAATTGTCTATTTATAACTTTTACCCATTTTTTCATTTCTTTTCCTTATCAATTAGTAGATTTCTCATATAGTAAGAGTAGTAGTCTTTGCCTATCATGTATGTGGCTAATATTTTTCCAATTTATTGTTTGCTTTTAATTTTTTAAAACTAGACATCCAAATCTTTGTGTGGCATAATCTGTTAGTCTGTTCCTTTGTGGTTTCCCACACTGTTTGATGTTTGGAGTTCTTCCAATCAGGGATCAAATATTTACCCATATTTTTTTTGTAGCTTTTTACAATTGTGGAACTAATATAATTTTTAACACATCTTCAATTGATTTTATGAAAGGAATAGATGTTTCCTACCACCAAGAAAGCCAACTTTTCTAAAAATCACATTTGAATAATTTATTCCTTTCTCACTGATTTGTAACACTTTATTAGCCACGAGGCTCTTATGAAATTGCAGATTTCAGAATCTGTAAAGTGGAAATAAAATCCGTTACTCAGCACCCAGAGTTGACATGAAAATAGAATGAGATAAATCTATGTGACATGGTTTCTCAAATTCTGAAACATTCTGCAAATGCTTCAGTGGCTAATAAAACTTAGAGAGAAAGGAAAGAGAACATAGATGCTAAAGTGTTTACCATTTTCCTGAAGAAAACACATGCGATGACGTCAAGTGTTGATTGCTTGGGTTTGAACCATGAGTGTTTCAGGCCTTTTATACCTTTCTTTTTCATAATTATGTCTCTCATTGCTTGTAATCCCATTTTGCAAAGTTAGGGAAGAAAAGATGGACTGTTTTCCAGCCAAGTCTACGAAGATGGGAAGGACATTTTGGGGAGTGGGAGGTTACAAGAAAAATTAACAGAAATGACGGTTAGGCATTGTTTAGAGATGTCCGTTTATTGCTATCCTTATTCCCCAGGCCTCCAGATGAGCCCTGCTGGATTCAACAGTTCAGTCAACCGAACCAGGGTTTGTAGAGTTCTGCCGTGAGCACTGCCCTGGGTCTTGGTGAGAAATACAATGACATGGAACAGACTATTGTGTGCTCAAGCAGAGAGGATTGTAACCCGTGAAAAAGCCAATCAACTAAAGTCATACATGGCCAAAGGCCACACGAGATCACGAAAGAGCCAGTGACTCGTGAGTGCTCTTGGTGATGGGGAACAGAAAAAAAAACAAAACCCAAAAATCCACCACCAATAGATATAAATATATGCCTCTTGGTGTGTGTGAACAGTTCCGAAAAGATGAAGAAATGACAGCAGTAGGCCAGTTCGGAATACGAACAAAGACAACTTGAAAGCAAGCTTAGGTCTGATCCCTTGTGAAGCTGACCTCAGTGAAATTCTTCCTCTGATGGAGAAGGGGTGCCAGGGGGAGACTGGTGTTGGCGTGAAGGCTGTGATGGTCGGATAGGCTTGTCCTTCTCTAGGAAGCTATTTCCCGGAGCAGAAACTTAGGAATGGCAGACTTCCCTGTGGTCCAGGGGTTAAGACTCTGGGCTCCCAATGCAGGGGGCTGGGGCTGGCGGCTTACATGCCACAGCTAAGACTGGGAGCAGCCAAGTAAATAAATATTAAAAATAAAGAAACTTAAGGATGGGAACGGGTTTGAGGGGAGAAGGTTGAGGGAAGAAAAAAGAGTAACAGAGAAATAGTTGAATGTTTTAGTGGCATTTTATTTCATTGTACAGACTATTAGATGAAAGTGGTTTTCTGAAGATTTCCTCCTCCAAGTATTGAGTCAGCTGGGGGCTGGTATACTCCTGATAAACCTGATCTGTGATTTTTTGCTGGAACTGTGTCTCTCTGGGTTTTGACAGCGCCTGATGAATGAAAGAAAATATGCACTATTACTGTTCCGTGGATCGGACCGTATCCATCCCTGTCATGCAGATCCCAGGGTTCTGGTGCTCACAGCCTTCCCGCATTCCCGACTTTTCTCCTATTTTCAAAACAAGAAGTCATGTTGTTCCATATGCAGAAATCTGCATGTCTCAACAGGGGACTATTAAGTGGGTTTTTTTTTTTCCATGGAGGACAATGGTGTAAGATCTGACGTCCATTCCACATGGCCTTGGGTAATTTTTTTCTGTCATCTTTAAGGATGATGCACTACGTGTGAATATGGCCCACAACTGAAGCCTAATTATGATTCTCCAGCGAGCGTGCTGCATTTTCGAGGAAGTCTTAAACGAGCACTTAAGCAGTAATGCCTCTGAGTACACCACTGTGGATTTGGAGGGGAGCTTCGATCCCTGCACCAGGAGCAGACGGCTCCCACGCTGCTCCCACAAGCGCTTTTATCACCAAGTTATTAGACCATTATGGTCTACGATGGTCTTTTACCGCCTCTGATTTTTTTTTATCCTCTTGTCAGACATGAGGAGAGTGATGTGTAATATGATCCAAAACGCTCCTGTTTGTTTTAATCCGCTGTTTTAATATGTTATGGGCTTCCTGCCATTACCCTCCTCCGGCCAGGCCCTGGGGCCCCTTGGAGACAGCGGGAGCCTGCAGTGTGCCAGGCACTTTGGGGCAAAGTGTGGGCACGCGTGCTGCTGCCGGGTGGGGACTCAGGTCACCAGGAAGGGGAAACTGGGCAAGGGCAGATGTCCCCCCACCGAGAGGTCTCTTACAAGCTGTGAGTTCTAGCAGGTTTGGGGTCCAAAGCCTTCCTGAGCTTGAAGTTCAGGTCCCTGTCCCAAGACCCAGCTTGGCAATGTTAAAGAAGCCTGTCTCCAGGAAGTGCTTCACAACGAGGCTCCGTGTTGGGGGAAGTCGCACGTGGCCGTCACACGTGCCCGAGCACCTCTAGGGTCTTGCTCCGTCACTACCTGGGGCCGCCCCTTTCCCGCTCAGGCTCACTTGGGCCCTCATCTCTAAACGGAGGGTGTGAGACTACATGACCACAGGCCCTTTCACGGTTCCCAGCCTCCTGTAGGCCCCCGTCATCTCCCCAGCCCTCCCGAGGGGTTAACGAGTATCTGCTGCATAGGTTGTGGTTCCTCCCCCGCAGGACAAACTGCTGGCTTGGGAAGGTCAGTGGCCGGTGAACCAGGGGAGGTCATGACCAGAGCTAGCTTCCGGTGCCTTTGGGGTGATACCTGGGGTCATTCTGGGAAGCCCTCTGGGAGAGAGGGCAGAGCCTGGTCCAGTCTGCCTGCCCCGCTGAACACGGGCAGGGCGGCCGATCAGCGCTGTTGGCCTTGAGCTGCAGAGCAGCAGGCCTTAAAGTGAGACCCGCGCCTTAAACCCTTCACTGGGTCAGCCAACAAAATTTCAGTGACTGTGTGTCGATACAGCAGCTCTTCTCGTCCTTATATGGCCCCATGAGAAATGCAGGAGGAGTGTTTATGTCCTCTCTACAGCTGAGCCTGAGAAGTGTCAGGAAATCATCCCCAGAACTGAGAGTGGCTTCGTCGAGACTAGAATCCATGTCGCCTCACCGTTAGGCCAGTGTTTTCCCCTATACTGTAGATGACAAAGCACAGGCAGACCCTCAATTCCAAAGCACTCATTTGTTAGGGGAGAAAGGGAGGGGAAAGGGTTGAGAGCATCTCTGTACATCCTTAAAAATGTCTCAACTTAGGATCTTAAAGAGGAAAATTGGACTGTGTAAACTTCCATGGAGTCCGATCACTAGTTAACAACATAAAAAAAAAAAAAGACTATGCCTTGGCCAATAAAGTTCTACCATGAAAATCATGTTTCAAAGTCAAATACTTGTTTATTATTTTATGGGAAACAATGGCTTTAGGAGAGGAGAAATACTTTCTTTAAAGATAAGTGGTCTTTTGGTTCAAGATGGCAGCTGAACACAAAATCCTAGTGAAGTGTGCAAGTGATGGTCGGGTCCGACTCTTTGCAACCCCATAGACTATACAGTCCATGGAATTCTCCAGGTCTGAATAATGGAGGGGGTCTTCCCAACCCAGGGATCGAACCCAGGTCTTCTGCACTGCAGGCGGACTCTACCAGCTGAGCCACAAGGGAAGCCCAGTGAAGTGACAGTGAAGAATAAATCTATCAGAGCAAGAAAGGAAGTGGGGAGGGGCTCCACAGCCCAGAGATTCTGAACACTGCAAGAGATTCAGTTAATAAGCCCAAGCAGAGCTATCTACAAGGAGGAAGCCAGCTGTCTAGAGAAGGCTGGGTTCCTCCTGTGAGTGCTGGTAAAACTTTTTTAAACTTTTAAACTTTTTTAAACTTTTTTTTAAGCTAGGGAAAGGGTCTAAGGAGGTGCCAGCTCTCAAGAACTGAGATCTCATCAGCCACCACTACTGCCCCGATTCAGGCAGGAGGTCAGATGATGTGTAGGAACACACATCTTCCTAGAGAAAGCCCATCGTGGCTGCTTATGCTGGTCAACTGAGCATTTCATTTATAAACACGAATGGGCAGTCCAAGATCAGCAGACAATAAACAAGCATTATACAGGGGAAGACTAACATAAAACCCAAAGGAAAAGGCCCTGAGAATGGAGAGAATTTTTTAAAATCTGATTAGAATCCTCAGAGAGATCCAGGGTCTTATATCCACAAAACAGAAACAGGTGGCTATGAAAAAGAACTCCAGAAAACCAAAAAGACTCATTGGAAGTTAAAAATATGACTGCTGGCATTAAAAATGTAATAAAATAAAAAAAATAGGACTTAATTAAAAATGTAATAAAATAAAAAAATCAAGAATAAATGGCTGAAGATAAATTTGATGAAATCTCTTAGAGTGAAATGATGATGAAAAATAAGGAGACAGTCACGCCCCTGCACTGTTCAGACCAGTTGTCACATGGCTGTTGAGATCGTGAAAGGTAGCTGGCCCAGACTGAGATGTGCTTCAGGTGTAAAATAGACACTAGATTTCAAAGATTTAGCATGAGAAAAATAATGGGAAAGATCTAAACAATAACATGTAAAATACTGACTACATGTTGAAATTCTATCTTGGATATATTGGATTAAATGAAAATATACCATAAAATTAATTTCACCTGTTTCTTTTTACTTTTAAGTGTCTGTTAGAAAAATTTTACATTACACATATGACTCACGTTATATTTCTCTTGAGAAATGGAGAGGGAAAGAGAGAAAGAGGGAGGGGTTACTTATAAAAGAATAAGCGTATCATAGGCTCAAGACTTCTTGTCAAAACACTGGAGGACATAAATGATGGTCTTTAAATTTCTGAGGGGGGAAAAGTCTTAAGTTTAATATAAATATTATATAGATCAATTAAATACGAAGGTAAAAGAAACACTTTTCCAGCCATGAGGGATTCAGAATGAAATCAGAATCTTTATCTCCTAAGCAACCTTTGTTTTTCAATGCTGAGTCACAGGTGGGGTCTTTTTTTTCCCCAGGTGGGTGGGGGTGAAGTTGCTCAGTCGTGTCCGACTCTTTGCGACCCCATGGACTGTAGCCTACCAGCCTTCTCCATCCATGGAATTCTCCAGGCAAGAATGCTGGAGTGGGTTGCCATTTCCTCCATGCCCCGTGTGTTGGCAGGACACAGTCTTAATCACTGGAGCACCAGGAAAGTCCCAATCAACCTTTCTTTTAAAATTTTTTATTTGAGGGTGTCTTCTATCAAGAGTTGAGGAAGGAAATGGCAACCCACTCCAGTATTCTTGTCTGAGATATCCCATGGATAGAGGAGCCTGGCTGGCTTCAGTCCATGGGATTGCAAAGAGTCGGACACGACTGATCGACTAAATGTGCGTGCATGCTGTCGAGAGAAGCAGCTCCCTGTCCAGGAAACAGAGGAAGAAACTAGGTGTGAAACAGGCGGGATGATACCTCTACAGCAGCGGAAAAGGCCCAGCTCAAAACACCAGGTCAAAAGACCCTAAAAGGAATTCCTCTTAGAGGATTAAGTAACGGGCAGGACAACTAACAAACTCAGAGATCCTAACCCAGTGGGGAAGAAGACAAGGGTTTTTTTTTTCCCTCTCAACAAGAAAACAGTCTGAGAAATAAATGCCAAGAAAGCAATTGAAAAATTAGAGAAGAAAGTTCTGATTTAAATACAAAATAAGCAAAACTCTGTGTGGCCTGATCACTGGACGGAATATAGGAGAGTTCATTTGACTTTAACCTTGGGGACTTCCTCCTTTGAGAGAGCCAGTGACAAATCATTGTATTTTCAGTGCATCTAATCACACTACTTCTGTACTAATAGTTAAATAATCATATGGTTCAGAGGTTAAAGTGTCTGCCTCCAATGCGGGAGACCTGGGTTCAGTCCCTGGTTTGGGAAAATCCCCTGGAGAAGGAAACGGCAACCCACTCTAGTATTCTTGCCTGGAGAATCCCATGGACGGAGAAGCCTGGTAGGCTACAGTCCACGGGGTCGCAAAGAGTCGGACATGACTGAGCGACTTCACTTTTACATAATTATAGTTAGATGGTTGCTAGTTTCAGTTTTTATGATCAAAACATAAGACCTAATTTTAGTTGTAGGATGGAGTGTGTGTGTAATGAAAGACATTGTAAAGGAACGCTCCAGCTGGCAGAGGCCAAGAGCAGGAGGCATGAAGGCTCGAGTGTAGGGGTGCAACTCACCTCATTTTACTTTGGGACGAGATGAGAGATAGTATATAAAGATGACAGAACCAAAAAGAACAAAGCGAGATTATGCACATGACTTCAACGTATAAAGGAACTAGTAGAAAAAGCATACACGTGAATATAACTAGTAACACTCGGAGGTGTGAGCTGAATTCCTTCTCCATCAGATAATGGAAATGACTATTTCTACTGCTAGTAAATTAAGAAACTGAGATCTAAGCATGTTATTTAGAATTCGTGGTGGTAATGTGGAGAATTGAGAATAAAAGCTTAAAAGGGGTTTCCTCTGATGTACTGGGTAGGGGAGGTGATATGTAGTTTTTACTCAATAACAGCACAGTAAATAGCCTGTTTGAATTCTGAAACTGTGCATACATTTTAAAATGCTTTTGAAAATATAAAAATGGGTGTTAATAGGCTTATAGAAAGCCCTAATTACAGGGTCATTCCTCCCTGCTGGTGACATTTGCTAGCTTCGGTCTTTAGCTAATGATGCATCTCCTTGTCCTTTGGGGGGTCGCTACTCTGTGGCTAAGTTCCTGTTCTGTGTGTTGACATACTCCATCATTCTAAATCAACGTGTGCACTTAACAGTGCTATTTAAGCCTTAATAAATATTGTATCAACATTGGCAGGAGATGGTATGAAGAGAGATGGGAGCTCGTCAGACAGGGATTTTTCTTATCAGGGCCACTGCGTATTTGTCAGAGATACACACAAATAGGAAATGCATTTGCACTGAGACTTTGAAAGCTGGATGGAGAAATTTAGTGAACTTACACATTTCCTTGGGAATAGGAGAAAAGTCAAGAGCTTTCTGGACTGCTCAGGGCTCATCTCCTGACCCCAGGAAAATCTGCCGTAATCTGTTTCTTTCATTTGGTTTGCAGCCCCAGTACATTCTCAGCCGAGTGGTCACCCAGAGAACACAGTGTCCGGGTGCTTCTTAGAGCCTTTCCACAGGAAGTAAGGCCCCGTCCTCCCCTCCAGCTGACTCCAGGACTTGCCCTCGCCTGGGAACGTTTCCTCCACCAGGAGCCAGCTTTCCTTGGTTCCAACCCAGGGCTCAGAGCCCCTCTTTCCAAAGGAGCTCGTCTCACTCCGGCTCTCTGCTTGTCAAGTCTCTGCTGAGGCATGGGCTAGCGCGTGGCTAGCTCCTGGCCTCACTTCTCTTGCCTTGTCGGGTGGCTCCTGGCTCCTCTCCCCTTGCGCCTGACCCTTCCCATTTTCACTGTATCCTACTTTGTGAAGACAGGAGGCCTGTAGTGCAAAAATGAGCAAGACTCAGCTCTGCTTCTAAGCAACTCACTGGGTAGTGGGGAAAACAGAATCGAAGGTGGATGGGTCTCGGGCTGGTAGACGCACAGGGCTACAGGGACCGCTAATCCAGACACAAGCCTTTAAAGGCAAACAGGAGTCCATCAGCCAAAAAGAGATGTTCCAGAAAGAGGGGAGAGAGCAAGGGGGGGAGGGGGAGGAAATAGAGCTTTTAGGTATTAGTACTTGTGACTAGCACTTTAGGATCAGGCTTTAAAGTGGGAGGCTGGATGGTAATGCTACTGGACCAGGGTCTTATTGGCCTGATGCACAATAAGCCCAATGCTGAGGTTTGCAGCAGAGGCTTAACATGCAAGGTAGCTGAGCAAAGAGACGGAAAAACAAGCCTTAAGTCTGCCTCCCCAGGGCAAGGGGCTGGGGGTATTTATAGGAAAATGAATAAAGCAACAGGTGGGTCTGAGGCATGGGGAACGTGGGGAAGGTGGAGAAAGGTGATTGGGAAAAGGGGTGATAATGATTGTTCTACACAGATGTAGCTAAGCTACAGACCTCCTCACCTTTGAAAGGTCACCAAGGGGACACTCATGCATGTCCAGTTGAAGGATCAGTGGTCCTAACCGATCTCCACCAGCCTAGCTCCAACTAGACACAGCTGACTCCAAGTGCCAGAAAATGACTCTTATTGTTAAGGCTATATGTGTCTTGGAGGATATGCAAGTCTTGAAATGGCCTTGATTAGTGAAGGCAGGTGACATCCATACCCACATTTTCAGTGATAATTAGCAGGTGAGGCTGGAGATGTGGGCCAGTTTCACATGGAGAAAAGCCGTGAGAGTTATGCTCAAGATTTTGGATTTTATCCTAGAACGCTGGAGAAGACCACTGAGATTGTTTAAGGAGGGACAAAATCAGATTCAGGATTTAGAAACAGTGAGCTGGCTGCGGTGTAGACGATGAGCTGGAGGGAAGGCAGTCTTGGAGGCAGATTAGTCAAGACCCTTTTTAAAGATCCAATAATGAAATGAGGGATGAGAGGCATTCAATCACGGCAGTGAAGTCAATAACTGCAGCCGTGATATGTAACTAGATGTATTTCTACAAAGCCCGGGAAAAAGTTGGGGCTGTAAATAAAGTTTTCATCAGCATATGGGTGAGATCAGTCAGGAAGACCCTTTAGAGAAGATAGAACACCAGGGGCTTTTCATGGTTGCTCTGAGGAAGAGGAGCTCTGGAAAGAGAATAAGTTGGAGTGGTCAGAGGTGCAGGAGGACGGTGTTTGGGGAGCCAAAGAAAGAAGAGTGTTTCCAAAAGGAAGGAGTGGTTGGTGGTGCTAGGTGTTGCGTAAAGGAACTGTCAGATGCAAATTGAAAGGGTCCACTGCGTTCACAAAGCAGGAAGGCTTTAGATTTCTAGACGAAGCGTTTCTTCAGAAGGGTGGTCCAGATGGACATCAGATCACAAAGGGTTAAGGACTGAGTGCGTCTTGAGGCAATGGTGATGGTGAGAGTCAAGTATTGTTTCAAATGTCTTGCTGTGTAGAGAAGGAGAGGAAGAGGGTGATCATCAGGAGATACAGGGTAGACAGTTGGGTTTAAAATTTTTCATTTATTTGGTAGGAAAGAAGATTGGAGGTAGACATGTCGAGAACAAAGCAAAAAAACAGGGGCAGTTGATAGAGGCAGGACCCACACAAGGAAGGAGTGATGTCCAAACCTCAAGGGGTGGTTTAGGCTTAGACAAGATGGGTAGTTCTTTCCTGAGATGAATTAGTACAATGTGAGAAGGGAAGCTGGCAACTGGTTGAGAGAGTTCTTAGAGCATATGGGTGAAATTGAGAGTGAGGGTAGGTGGGGAAGTACAGCAAGCTTGAGAGGAGTGAAAACCATTTGTAAAAGCTGGGCCACAGTGCAGGCCGTGGAGCTGACCCAAAGATAGAGGGGGAGAGGGCTACTGATTTTGGAAACCCTGCATATGTGGTGGTACCAGAGTCACTGGGATTTTCTCCTTGGGCCTAAGTGTGGAGTCGACGCAGCAGAGTAGGGTAACTTTCAGGCTGGGCTGTTTCATGCTATGTGGAATGCAAGCCAGCAGAGGAGAAGGAATTGAAGGGCTTGGCAACAGCATCGCTAGAGCCTGTTCAGCGCTCTAGACCGGATAAGAAAGGAAATCAAGATGGCAAGAGCCTGATTAACTGACAGTGCACAGCAGGTTGGGAAAATCTCCTTTGAGAATAGATATAATAGATATTATTTGTGATAATGGTTTCAAGTCATTCTTAGTCAAATCTGCTGAAGGTGCGTGATCAAATAGGAAGCTGTAAGATTAAAAACAACCATAAAAACCAAGTTCGCATGTGGAAGTAGAGAAGCTGGGTTTTCTTTTGTGATCATTAAACTGGCATTGGAATG
Organism: Philantomba maxwellii; assembly: GCA_006410695.1. Taxonomy (NCBI): domain Eukaryota; kingdom Metazoa; phylum Chordata; class Mammalia; order Artiodactyla; family Bovidae; genus Philantomba; species Philantomba maxwellii. The sequence continues at coordinate 52,019 of SJYS01001149.1, read as the reverse complement.
AGCCCTGCAGAAGCTCCAAACATGTGAACTCTGGGGGTGCTTCTGGTATGGGAGGTTTGTCCCTCAAGTTGGATATGTACATGCACTGTTGTGATTTAGAATAAGAAATATATTTGTCTTCATCCCGTTTTTAGCAGAGCTCCTAAATCTTTTGAAATATCCTAAGTGATGAGAGCTTGAAGGTGTGTCTGAGGTTAATTAGGTGACTTTTGGAAGGCTCCCGAGGTTGGGGGTTAGCAGTCAGGAGAATCACGCAACTGAGCGCCTTGAGCAGAGCACAGTCCTGAGAACCAACCCTGTGATCGGAGAACTGGCTTCCAGCCCCACTGCCAGGCCTCCTGGGAGGGGACACAAGCTGGAGACTGAGTTCAGTCGCCAGTGGTCAGTGACATCATCAATCACGCCCATGTGATGAAGCCTCCTTTAACACCCCAAAGGAAAGTGTTCTGAGAGCCTCCTGGCTGGTGAACACGCAGAGATTCTGGGAGAGGGGTGGCTTAGAGACGGCATGGGAGCCTCCCATCCCTTGCCCTGTGCATCTCATCCATCTGCCTGTTTCTGAATCCAGTAAGGAAAGCGTTTCTCTGAGTTCTGTGAGCCCCTCTGGCAAATTAATCAAACCTAAGGAGGGGGTCTTGGAAACCTGAAATCAATATCTGGTTGAAACGCAGAGGCGTCTGAGGTGGGGGTGAGGGGCAGTTGTATAGGGCTGAGCCCTTCACCTGTGGAATCTGATGCTAGGACTGGAGTTAGTGTCCGCCTTGTGTTCACTGAAGGATGAACAGCTGGTGCCTGACAACTGCCTGCTTCTTGGATATGTGCGGAACACCGTCCCCACATCAGAATTTAGGTGTAGAACCCCATTCGCACATCTCGAGTAGTTGTTTAAACACACTCATGTTACTTGACACTGTCATTTAAGCATGTTAGGTATGCATCTCGACCCTCAACAGGATTATGAGCTCCTGAAGGAATGTGGATTATTCTATATTTTTTGTGTGCTTTTGGTTGCTTAACGTGGATGCTGGACCCCAAAGAAAGTGCTCCTAATTATTTGCGAAAGGAATTCAAAGGAAACTACTTGTCTTCAGAATAAATACACAGCAAATGCTGGAGGGTCTGGACTCTTACCGACTTAAAAGCCCTGGGAGTGAGCTTCTCTGATACTCAGCTGTTGAGAATCATTGAAATTCAGCCGCCGTGCAGGCGAATTCCAAAGAGGCCTGATCAAAATGCAAAGTTTGTGCTGTTTCCAGTGACTTCAGCTAAGTCAAAATAAGGCTAGAGGGGAAAATAAACTTTTTTTCCCCCCCTAAAACTTCACACAAGGAGAAAGCAAAAAG
>SJYS01001149.1:20837-44093 GCA_006410695.1 Philantomba maxwellii | reverse complement strand
GATTTCACTGAGGTCAGCTTCACAAAGGATCAGACCTAAGCTTGCTTTCAAGTCGTCTTTTTTTGTATTCCGAACTGGCCTACTGCTGTCATTTCTTCATCTTTTCGAAACTGTTCACACACACCAAGAGGCATATATTTATATTTATTGGTGGTTGTTTTTTGGGTTTTTGTTTTTTTTTCTGTTCCCCATCACCAAGAGAGCTCACGAGTCGCTGGCTCTTCCGTGATCCTGTCTCTTATACACATCTTCTTTTACCGCCTCTGATTTNAGTTGTCTTAAATGTTGTTTCTGCTGTACAGCAAAGTGAATCAACCATATATATGTATATATACGAATGTGTGTGTGTGTGTGTATATGTATGTGTGTGTGTGCACATGCATCCAAAAAATTCCCCTCGCTTTTGGATTTCTCCCCATTCAGTCATCACAGAGACTGGGTGGAGCTCCCTGTGCAATAAGGCTTGTTCTCCTTAGTTATCTGTTTTATATGTAGTATCTAAGGGCTTCCCTGACGGCTCAGGGGGTTAAGAATCCACCTGCAATGCAGGAGACATAGGAGATGCAGGTTTGATCCCTGAGTCGGGAAGATCCCCTGGAGGAGGAAATGGCAACCCACTCCAGTATTCTTGTCTGAAAAATCCCATGGACTGAGGAGCCTGGTGGGCTACAGTCCAAGGGTCGCAATGTGTGGTGTGTATATATGTGTATGTGTGTGTGTGTGTGTATATATACATGTGTGTGTGTATGTGTGTGTGTGCAAAAGACCCCCTCCCTTCTGGGCTTCTTTCCCTTTCAGTCACCACAGAGACCGGGTGGAGCTCCCTCTGCTGTGAGGCTTGTTCTCATTAGTTACCTGTTTGATGTGTAGTATTTACAGTATGGATATGTCAATCCCAATCTTCCAGTTCACCCCCCATTTTAAACTCCCATCTTTTCTGATTCCTCTCCTCGTGCTGGCTTCTTCTCATGAGCTTTCTGGCCCATCTCAGTCCTCCAGGAACCCAGCAGCCCTTTCCAGCTCGGCCTCCCCTCCTGCCCCTGTGCCCCCTCCTCCAGGCTGCACTCCCCTCCCCGCTCACTGCCCAGCATCATCTCTCATGTCAACCAGCTGGCCTGGGAGTCCTGCGGAGGTAGACCTTTCCTTCTAACCCTCTTCCCTAGAAACCACAAACACACAAGCCAAAGAGAGGTCCTTGAGAACCCTGGGGTGGCAGGGGCGGTGGTGAGGGGGCCGTGCACCCACAGAGCAGAGGAACTGTGGCCCCACCAGTGTGACATGATGCCTGGAGACACTCAAGGATGGGCAGTGGAGAGCCACCCCTTGCCCCCGCGTGGTACCCAGAAGACGCACCGGCCTCAGGTGCAAGCAGAGGAGACGCCTTCTTGGTGTGGTTTCTGCCCCCCGGCTGGCTGATGCTGAAGGCAGCCTGCCTCAGCTTAATCAGGTCAGTGGAAGGCTTAACCCCTGCCAGACTGACTGCATCCCTTCCCCTTGGGAAGAGGGCCACTGAAATCCTGCTTCGAAGTCATCCTGCACAACAGCCTGGGTACAAACAAGAAACAGCTCTGAGGGCAGGCGTGGCAAGGAGGGAGCAGGGCAACTGAGGCTTCCAGGAAGCAGGGGCAGGCCCCAGGGGAAGCAAGGCAGCCCCGAAGCGGGACCGAGGCAGGCGAACTGCAGAACTGGCCCCCATTCTTCCCCTGCCACCATCCCGGCCTCTTGCCACCATTCTGCAGGGCCTCCCGGCACGAGATGGAGGCGGTCTGCTCTTCCTGGATCCGGGCTGGTCTGGAGATTCACTCTGGCCAGCAGAAAGGACAGCAGAAGGGACGGCCCAGGCCTCCAGAAGCCAGGTGACTTGTTCACCCTCCCAGAGCACTAGATGCCACGTGACAAGCCCAGGCCAGCCTGGGTCGTCCCAGGAACGTGGCCTTGAACAGCAGAACTGCTCAGCTGACCCACAGACGCCTGAGCAGAAATAAATGTCCATGGCTGTATGCCACCAGTTCTGTGGTTCTGTGGCATCCCTGTGGCTACACAGAGCTGATAAGGAAGGGAAAAACAACTCTCGCCTTCCTGCCCAGGTGGTGAGTCAAATGCAGCGTGAAAAGAAACCTTGGCCTGAAGTTCAAGACCTGGTCGCCAATTTTACGTTGGCCACTTATCAGCTGCATGACCTCATGCAGCAGCATGAGGAAACAGCTCAGTTTCCTCATCTGTAAAATGGGGATGGATACTAATGCAAACCCTTCAGACATCAAAGGGTAGTTCAATGCTTGGTGCACAGTCGGCAGTCCATAAATAGCCTTCCTTGCTTCACAGAGAAAGAGAAAAAGGGTGGGGCGGGTTAAGAAAGTGAAGTTAAGAATTTAGAGGCTGAAATGATTTGCCAAAACTTGATCAGTTGTAGATGAACTGTCCGGGGGGCTTATGGCAAATAAAAGGTTAAAGAGTTTTGTCTTCCTGGTGGAAGTTGCCTTGGAGCCAGCTCCCAGACTCCTAGGAATGGTAAGACCGTGACACATTTTTACATATGTGTCCGGGATCCTGATAGGTTTGGGACCCCTGGTGTTTCCTAGCATCACTAATTTATGTCCAAATACGTTTTACATGTGATGGGTATTGTGAGCCCCTGATAAATAATGCAAGCGTGCTCTCTTCTCCCCACATTCAGTAAATACTTTCCCTGAACAGTTCAATGTGATCTTGCTGGGGCACTGGGCAGGGGTGGGGCCAGAAGCCATCAGAGTGTGCATTTGACAGAGCATTCACTTAACCCCCCAGGTTTGAAAGCAGTGTCCAAGGAGGATCGTCTCCAGCTTTCATCTGGAGAGCCTGAAGCCACCCTCCTCCAAGGGCATGTGCAGAGGAGGGGGCCTAATCGTCTCCAGCAAGGAGGGCACATGCACAGGGGCTGCAGCGGGGTTGGGACCATTGACCGAGGTGATCGACTGGGTGACGCAGACGTCCATTACAGAGGAAGGTCATATCTGTACCTCCAGCCTCATTCCTAGAAACCTACGGGGTTTTGAGGTCAGAGCAAGGGAAATCAACTCCCTTACTTCCCTGCGTTGCCGTCAGGATGGGAGGAGGGATGGTTGTCCAGGAAGGCCCCCGTTCCTCAGGAGTTATCTGCATGCTCCAGAGCTTTTGAAATAATGACAGCATCCCTTGCATTCAAATAAGGAAGCAAGAATAGAAGAGTTACGCCCTCTGATAGTACATATTTAATGTTCGGGAAGCTGTAATGCTGATAAATCGTAGCAATGCGGGCTCCTCCGGCCAACGGGATAGGTCCTGGCATGTTGCTACAGGGACCACAGAGGTGGGGTGTGACACCCAGGCCTGGACTTAGGGTGGCTGGGGCGCTGATCAGTCCCCGGGGAGGTGGGAGGGCTTGATGCAGGGGGAGGGGCTGCCAAGGACAGGATCTCTTCATCATTTATCTTGTGCTAAGATTTGGAAATTATAAATACTTTGCAGTTCAATGCTTTGCAGTTTTCCGTGCTTCTCTGTGACTCCAAACCTTATCATCAAAGGCCACCTTGGTCTAGATGACCATAGATAGAGCAAGTAGGGTAAACTTGACCCCCGAGAGCTAAATTCCAACTCCTCTCTCGTTTCTCCAAACGTCCCTGGCCTGAGTCAGGGGGAAACTTAACGGCTTTGTCTCTAGGCTGGGAGCTGACTTTCCTCAGACTGGCTGCCCATCCACATGGGCAGCAGACCCAGGGGCACCCACTGGTGCCACTTCGGTGGCCAAGGGCAGAGAAAGGGGGGTCGCGCTTCCCAAACTAACTTGGGGTCATTCTTGGTTGCTGGGGTTTTACCCCTCCTTTTGCCCCCTTCTAACTGGCCTTTCTTGGTGAGAAAAACTTCTAAACCATCTGACACATTATCCTCAACAGCCAAGGCACTCTGAACCAAATAACCCACGTGCCAGTGAGCGAGCTGCTGCCTGGCTTATTATTCGAGCAAACATTACTGGCGAGAGATGCTGGAGCAGGAGGGAGAGAGGAGAGAGAAAAGAGACGAGGGAGGAAAAGAGAGGGGAGGGGACCACGCGCGTGTGAGCACGCACCCTTCATCCTGACGACCCTGGAAGGGGTCTGGCCCCAAGTGCAGGGAAGCCAGGAGCCACGGGAAGCCTGGCATTGCCCGGAATGCTTGAACCCCACCTTGGGCTTCGCCTCTGACCTGGGCACATCTCTGCCCACCTGGGAGTCCCACGGTGCCCTCTTCCTCCTGTCTGGAAAACATGGGTGATAAGTGAGAACTTGCTGTGCTTCCCCTAAGCCCGGCCCTGCCTTCACCCGGGCTGGGGGATGAGCGGGATACGTGGGTAGGTTTACTCGCTCGGTCGTGTCCGACTCTTTGACCCTGTGGACTCCAGCTTGCCAGGCTTCTCTGTCCATGGGGATTCTCCAGGCGAGAATACTGGAGTGGGATGCCGTTTCCTCCTCCGGGGAATCTTCCCAACCCAGGCATCGAGCCTCGGTCTCCTGCACTGCAGGCAGACTCTACCAACTGATTGACCAAGGAAACTGGTATAAGCAGGTTGGCGGTGACCAGCAACACAGCACCTCCCCCAGGTCTGTTCATCGCCGCACGAGAGGGAGAGCCAGCCACGTCCCGGGCTCCCGCGCCTCCAAGGCCTCCTCTGCCTGTTTGCCCTGCAACATAAAGTCACTGGAGGGGACTCAGCCAATGGCGTCCTGGGCTGCCTGACCGCTTGCTCAGAGACAGGCCTGCGAGTCTCCAGAGGGGGGTCTTCAGAGGGGGCGCCGGGTCTCTGCATCATGCTGCCTGCTCTTCCCACAGTCCCTCCGGGTACGTTCTGCCCGAGGGTGGGGCTCAGCTGCCCAGCGTGGATGTGCCTTCTCCTCCCCTGCTCCCCTTTCAGCAGAAACTCAGAGTAAAACGGGAAGCCCCAAGGAACAGACTTCAAACAGCAGAGGTTCCGGGTCAGCTGGTAAAACCACTGAGTTCTAGACTGGCAGGGCGTTAGAGACCACTTGGTCTTCTCCTTTACTTTAGAGAGATCCAACCAGTCCATCCTGAAGGAAACCAACTCTGAATATTCATTGGAAGGATTGATGCTGAAGCTCCAATTCTTTGGCCACCTGATGCAAAGAGCTGATTCATCGGAAAAGACCCTGATGCTGGGAAAGACTGAAGGCAAGAGAAGAGGGCAGCAGAGGATGAGAGGGTTAGATGACGTCACTGACGCAATGGACGTGAGTTTGAGCAAACTCTGGGAGACGGTGAAGGAGAGAGAAGCCTGGCGTGCTGCAGTCCACGGGGTCGCAAAGAGTGGGGCATGACTGAGAGACTGAATTACAAAGGAGTCTGGGGCTCCCGGGGCTCTTAGAGGTGTCATGATTTGCCTAACACTGACCACAGGAGTCAGTGACCGAGGCCTGAAAACCCAGATTACCTCACTACTAACTCAGTGGGTTTTTTTTTTTTTTTTTTTTTTTAGTTTTTAACTGACTTCAGCTGTGCTGGGCTCTCACTGCTGTGCGGACTTTTCTCTACTTGCGGCGAGCAGCGGCTGCTCTCCAGTTGCGACACACGGGCTTCTCTCTGCCGTGGCTTCCTTGAGGCAGACCAGGGGCTCTGGGGCTCGAGAGCACAGGCTCAGTAGTTGGGGCACACGGGTTAGTTGCTCTGCGGCATGTGGGATCTTCCCGGACCAGGGACTGAACCTCCATCTTTTGCACTGGCAGGCGGATTCTTCACCCTTGAGCCACTGGGGAGCCCCTCAGTGCGCTTTTTATTCTCTCCTTGGCTATTAGAATAAATCTTTAGGGGGCACTCAGCTTTTGGAACCATGACTTCTGGTCATCTGTTCTGCCTACAAAGAAGCCTGGCAAAGAGAGATCTTTAGAACTGCTGCGGGCTGCACTCCTGCAAGCTATCCAGGACGTTGTGAGTTGCTGAAACAAATATTTAATTCTGGATGGAATGCTTCCCTAAAAGTGGGTAGAAGAATCCAGTACAGCCTCGCCTAACTTTCTACTAAAATCATCTTAAAGACCGATTCATAGAATAAAACACAGAACTCACCAAACTGAACACCAAGACTGCCATCAACCTGCACAGGGGGACATTTATGAGGAATTTTCACCTAAACACAAGGCTGATGGAATTGGGTAGGAAAAATAACACCTGAGTCCTCCAGCTGTTCAGAAATTCAAATTAAGCAGCGATCACGCAACGTGATGGGTGATGCCTTTTGAAACAGCCAGAGTGCTATTCACTCCCTTTTACTAATACCTAATAGAGTTGAGAACTGCAACTCTCAGGAAACACCCAGGAAAACAAAATGAGGGTGGGTGGGCAGAAGAGGGACATCAGTGGTGGTAGATTGAACCCCCGGAGTACAGCTTCCCAAGGGTGCTCCAGGAGAGAATAAGGACAAGAGGACGATCGGACTCATGGCGTATCAGGGTCTGGGGATTCCTCAGATGGTAAAGAACCCGCCTGCCAATGCAGGAGACGTGGGTTCGATCCCTGTCTCCTGCCAATGCAGGAGACGCGGGAAGATCCCCTGGAGAAGGAAATGGTAACCCACTCCAGTATTCTGGCTTGGAGAATTCCATGGACAGAGGAGTCTGGTGGGCTACGTCCACAGGGTCGCACAAAGTTGGACACAACTTAGCGACTAAACAACAGTGACATATGGGGAACTGATGCACACAGATCATTTGAGCAGCTTGTCAGCCGCCTAGGAATGGACGCAGGTGATGAGTCTATGTCAGTCCAGCAGAGCCAAACTACAAGAAAGCTAGTTAAATGGTAAGAGCTGGGCTAGGTGTATTAACTGGCAATTTACTGTAGGTCTACAAGGTTGAGCACACCAACATCCAGGAAGGAGGCTGGGAGGAAAACACACACCGTTCCTATTAACTCCATGAGGCCTGACTGGGTCTTCCTCCTTTGAGAATGAATAAATAGGACGAACGGAAAGAGATGGAAAATATTGGAAAACAGAAAAACAGAAGCTACCTGGAATCAGAGAAAATTCATCTGAAAAGATCTTACAGAAGCTTAAAGAACATTTTAGACAATTATTTGGTATCTCAAGATGATGCAAAACGAGCTGGATTCTCTGAAACAGGATCAGAAAATAAGAAGAAAATGAGACAGAACTCTATAAATAGTAGTATGTAAAAAAAAAAGTTAAGGAAAGAGGTGAGAAAGAAACTCTTGCAAGCAAGTGAGAAATACACAGCATTGGAGGAAATTAAGCTGTCTCTTATACACATCTCAGTCCTCCAGGAACCCAGCAGCCCTTTCCAGCTCGGCCTCCCCTCCTGCCCCTGTGCCCCCTCCTCCAGGCTGCACTCCCCTCCCCCCTCACTGCCCAGCATCATCTCTCATGTCAACCAGCTGGCCTGGGAGTCCTGCGGAGGTAGACCTTTCCTTCCAACCCTCTTCCCTAGAAACCACAAACACACAAGCCAAAGAGAGGTCCTTGAGAACCCTGGGGTGGCAGGGGCGGTGGTGAGGGGGCCGTGCACCCACAGAGCAGAGGAACTGTGGCCCCACCAGTGTGACATGATGCCTGGAGACACTCAAGGATGGGCAGTGGAGAGCCACCCCTTGCCCCCGCGTGGTACCCAGAAGACGCACCGGCCTCAGGTGCAAGCAGAGGAGACTCCTTCTTGGTGTGGTTTCTGCCCCCCGGCTGGCTGATGCTGAAGGCAGCCTGCCTCAGCTTAATCAGGTCAGTGGAAGGCTTAACCCCTGCCAGACTGACTGCATCCCTTCCCCTTGGGAAGAGGGCCACTGAAATCCTGCTTCGAAGTCATCCTGCACAACAGCCTGGGTACAAACAAGAAACAGCTCTGAGGGCAGGCGTGGCAAGGAGGGAGCAGGGCAACTGAGGCTTCCAGGAAGCAGGGGCAGGCCCCAGGGGAAGCAAGGCAGCCCCGAAGCGGGACCGAGGCAGGCGAACTGCAGAACTGGCCCCCATTCTTCCCCTGCCACCATCCCGGCCTCTTGCCGCCATTCTGCAGGGCCTCCCGGCACGAGATGGAGGCGGTCTGCTCTTCCTGGATCCGGGCTGGTCTGGAGATTCACTCTGGCCAGCAGAAGGGACAGCAGAAGGGACGGCCCAGGCCTCCAGAAGCCAGGTGACTTGTTCACGCTCCCAGAGCACTAGATGCCACGTGACAAGCCCAGGCCAGCCTGGGTCGTCCCAGGAACGTGGCCTTGAACAGCAGAACTGCTCAGCTGACCCACAGACGCCTGAGCAGAAATAAATGTCCATGGCTGTATGCCACCAGTTCTGTGGTTCTGTGGCATCCCTGTGGCTACACAGAGCTGATAAGGAAGGGAAAAACAACTCTCGCCTTCCTGCCCAGGTGGTGAGTCAAATGCAGCGTGAAAAGAAACCTTGGCCTGAAGTTCAAGACCTGGTCGCCAATTTTACGTTGGCCACTTATCAGCTGCATGACCTCATGCAGCAGCATGAGGAAACAGCTCAGTTTCCTCATCTGTAAAATGGGGATGGATACTAATGCAAACCCTTCAGACATCAAAGGGTAGTTCAATGCTTGGTGCACAGTCGGCAGTCCATAAATAGCCTTCCTTGCTTCACAGAGAAAGAGAAAAAGGGTGGGGCGGGTTAAGAAAGTGAAGTTAAGAATTTAGAGGCTGAAATGATTTGCCAAAACTTGATCAGTTGTAGATGAACTGTCCGGGGGGCTTATGGCAAATAAAAGGTTAAAGAGTTTTGTCTTCCTGGTGGAAGTTGCCTTGGAGCCAGCTCCCAGACTCCTAGGAATGGTAAGACCGTGACACATTTTTACATATGTGTCCGGGATCCTGATAGGTTTGGGACCCCTGGTGTTTCCTAGCATCACTAATTTATGTCCAAATACGTTTTACATGTGATGGGTATTGTGAGCCCCTGATAAATAATGCAAGCGTGCTCTCTTCTCCCCACATTCAGTAAATACTTTCCCTGAACAGTTCAATGTGATCTTGCTGGGGCACTGGGCAGGGGTGGGGCCAGAAGCCATCAGAGTGTGCATTTGACAGAGCATTCACTTAACCCCCCAGGTTTGAAAGCAGTGTCCAAGGAGGATCGTCTCCAGCTTTCATCTGGAGAGCCTGAAGCCACCCTCCTCCAAGGGCATGTGCAGAGGAGGGGGCCTAATCGTCTCCAGCAAGGAGGGCACATGCACAGGGGCTGCAGCGGGGTTGGGACCATTGACCGAGGTGATCGACTGGGTGACGCAGACGTCCATTACAGAGGAAGGTCATATCTGTACCTCCAGCCTCATTCCTAGAAACCTACGGGGTTTTGAGGTCAGAGCAAGGGAAATCAACTCCCTTACTTCCCTGCGTTGCCGTCAGGATGGGAGGAGGGATGGTTGTCCAGGAAGGCCCCCGTTCCTCAGGAGTTATCTGCATGCTCCAGAGCTTTTGAAATAATGACAGCATCCCTTGCATTCAAATAAGGAAGCAAGAATAGAAGAGTTACGCCCTCTGATAGTACATATTTAATGTTCGGGAAGCTGTAATGCTGATAAATCGTAGCAATGCGGGCTCCTCCGGCCAACGGGATAGGTCCTGGCATGTTGCTACAGGGACCACAGAGGTGGGGTGTGACACCCAGGCCTGGACTTAGGGTGGCTGGGGCGCTGATCAGTCCCCGGGGAGGTGGGAGGGCTTGATGCAGGGGGAGGGGCTGCCAAGGACAGGATCTCTTCATCATTTATCTTGTGCTAAGATTTGGAAATTATAAATACTTTGCAGTTCAATGCTTTGCAGTTTTCCGTGCTTCTCTGTGACTCCAAACCTTATCATCAAAGGCCACCTTGGTCTAGATGACCATAGATAGAGCAAGTAGGGTAAACTTGACCCCCGAGAGCTAAATTCCAACTCCTCTCTCGTTTCTCCAAACGTCCCTGGCCTGAGTCAGGGGGAAACTTAACGGCTTTGTCTCTAGGCTGGGAGCTGACTTTCCTCAGACTGGCTGCCCATCCACATGGGCAGCAGACCCAGGGGCACCCACTGGTGCCACTTCGGTGGCCAAGGGCAGAGAAAGGGGGGTCGCGCTTCCCAAACTAACTTGGGGTCATTCTTGGTTGCTGGGGTTTTACCCCTCCTTTTGCCCCCTTCTAACTGGCCTTTCTTGGTGAGAAAAACTTCTAAACCATCTGACACATTATCCTCAACAGCCAAGGCACTCTGAACCAAATAACCCACGTGCCAGTGAGCGAGCTGCTGCCTGGCTTATTATTCGAGCAAACATTACTGGCGAGAGATGCTGGAGCAGGAGGGAGAGAGGAGAGAGAAAAGAGACGAGGGAGGAAAAGAGAGGGGAGGGGACCACGCGCGTGTGAGCACGCACCCTTCATCCTGACGACCCTGGAAGGGGTCTGGCCCCAAGTGCAGGGAAGCCAGGAGCCACGGGAAGCCTGGCATTGCCCGGAATGCTTGAACCCCACCTTGGGCTTCGCCTCTGACCTGGGCACATCTCTGCCCACCTGGGAGTCCCACGGTGCCCTCTTCCTCCTGTCTGGAAAACATGGGTGATAAGTGAGAACTTGCTGTGCTTCCCCTAAGCCCGGCCCTGCCTTCACCCGGGCTGGGGGATGAGCGGGATACGTGGGTAGGTTTACTCGCTCGGTCGTGTCCGACTCTTTGACCCTGTGGACTCCAGCTTGCCAGGCTTCTCTGTCCATGGGGATTCTCCAGGCGAGAATACTGGAGTGGGATGCCGTTTCCTCCTCCGGGGAATCTTCCCAACCCAGGCATCGAGCCTCGGTCTCCTGCACTGCAGGCAGACTCTACCAACTGATTGACCAAGGAAACTGGTATAAGCAGGTTGGCGGTGACCAGCAACACAGCACCTCCCCCAGGTCTGTTCATCGCCGCACGAGAGGGAGAGCCAGCCACGTCCCGGGCTCCCGCGCCTCCAAGGCCTCCTCTGCCTGTTTGCCCTGCAACATAAAGTCACTGGAGGGGACTCAGCCAATGGCGTCCTGGGCTGCCTGACCGCTTGCTCAGAGACAGGCCTGCGAGTCTCCAGAGGGGGGTCTTCAGAGGGGGCGCCGGGTCTCTGCATCATGCTGCCTGCTCTTCCCACAGTCCCTCCGGGTACGTTCTGCCCGAGGGTGGGGCTCAGCTGCCCAGCGTGGATGTGCCTTCTCCTCCCCTGCTCCCCTTTCAGCAGAAACTCAGAGTAAAACGGGAAGCCCCAAGGAACAGACTTCAAACAGCAGAGGTTCCGGGTCAGCTGGTAAAACCACTGAGTTCTAGACTGGCAGGGCGTTAGAGACCACTTGGTCTTCTCCTTTACTTTAGAGAGATCCAACCAGTCCATCCTGAAGGAAACCAACTCTGAATATTCATTGGAAGGATTGATGCTGAAGCTCCAATTCTTTGGCCACCTGATGCAAAGAGCTGATTCATCGGAAAAGACCCTGATGCTGGGAAAGACTGAAGGCAAGAGAAGAGGGCAGCAGAGGATGAGAGGGTTAGATGACGTCACTGACGCAATGGACGTGAGTTTGAGCAAACTCTGGGAGACGGTGAAGGAGAGAGAAGCCTGGCGTGCTGCAGTCCACGGGGTCGCAAAGAGTGGGGCATGACTGAGAGACTGAATTACAAAGGAGTCTGGGGCTCCCGGGGCTCTTAGAGGTGTCATGATTTGCCTAACACTGACCACAGGAGTCAGTGACCGAGGCCTGAAAACCCAGATTACCTCACTACTAACTCAGTGGGTTTTTTTTTTTTTTTTTTTTTTTAGTTTTTAACTGACTTCAGCTGTGCTGGGCTCTCACTGCTGTGCGGACTTTTCTCTACTTGCGGCGAGCAGCGGCTGCTCTCCAGTTGCGACACACGGGCTTCTCTCTGCCGTGGCTTCCTTGAGGCAGACCAGGGGCTCTGGGGCTCGAGAGCACAGGCTCAGTAGTTGGGGCACACGGGTTAGTTGCTCTGCGGCATGTGGGATCTTCCCGGACCAGGGACTGAACCTCCATCTTTTGCACTGGCAGGCGGATTCTTCACCCTTGAGCCACTGGGGAGCCCCTCAGTGCGCTTTTTATTCTCTCCTTGGCTATTAGAATAAATCTTTAGGGGGCACTCAGCTTTTGGAACCATGACTTCTGGTCATCTGTTCTGCCTACAAAGAAGCCTGGCAAAGAGAGATCTTTAGAACTGCTGCGGGCTGCACTCCTGCAAGCTATCCAGGACGTTGTGAGTTGCTGAAACAAATATTTAATTCTGGATGGAATGCTTCCCTAAAAGTGGGTAGAAGAATCCAGTACAGCCTCGCCTAACTTTCTACTAAAATCATCTTAAAGACCGATTCATAGAATAAAACACAGAACTCACCAAACTGAACACCAAGACTGCCATCAACCTGCACAGGGGGACATTTATGAGGAATTTTCACCTAAACACAAGGCTGATGGAATTGGGTAGGAAAAATAACACCTGAGTCCTCCAGCTGTTCAGAAATTCAAATTAAGCAGCGATCACGCAACGTGATGGGTGATGCCTTTTGAAACAGCCAGAGTGCTATTCACTCCCTTTTACTAATACCTAATAGAGTTGAGAACTGCAACTCTCAGGAAACACCCAGGAAAACAAAATGAGGGTGGGTGGGCAGAAGAGGGACATCAGTGGTGGTAGAGTGAACCCCCGGAGTACAGCTTCCCAAGGGTGCTCCAGGAGAGAATAAGGACAAGAGGACGATCGGACTCATGGCGTATCAGGGTCTGGGGATTCCTCAGATGGTAAAGAACCCGCCTGCCAATGCAGGAGACGTGGGTTCGATCCCTGTCTCCTGCCAATGCAGGAGACGCGGGAAGATCCCCTGGAGAAGGAAATGGTAACCCACTCCAGTATTCTGGCTTGGAGAATTCCATGGACAGAGGAGTCTGGTGGGCTACGTCCACAGGGTCGCACAAAGTTGGACACAACTTAGCGACTAAACAACAGTGACATATGGGGAACTGATGCACACAGATCATTTGAGCAGCTTGTCAGCCGCCTAGGAATGGACGCAGGTGATGAGTCTATGTCAGTCCAGCAGAGCCAAACTACAAGAAAGCTAGTTAAATGGTAAGAGCTGGGCTAGGTGTATTAACTGGCAATTTACTGTAGGTCTACAAGGTTGAGCACACCAACATCCAGGAAGGAGGCTGGGAGGAAAACACACACCGTTCCTATTAACTCCATGAGGCCTGACTGGGTCTTCCTCCTTTGAGAATGAATAAATAGGACGAACGGAAAGAGATGGAAAATATTGGAAAACAGAAGCTACCTGGAATCAGAGAAAATTCATCTGAAAAGATCTTACAGAAGCTTAAAGAACATTTTAGACAATTATTTGGTATCTCAAGATGATGCAAAACGAGCTGGATTCTCTGAAACAGGATCAGAAAATAAGAAGAAAATGAGACAGAACTCTATAAATAGTAGTATGTAAAAAAAAAAGTTAAGGAAAGAGGTGAGAAAGAAACTCTTGCAAGCAAGTGAGAAATACACAGCATTGGAGGAAATTAAGAGCCAAACGGATGCCACACTTGTTCGGTTAGAATTTATGCAGTTCAGGTGGTCTTTCCTGCAGGGAAGCATTTTCAGTCATATGATGACTCAAAACGTGTATCCGTATACACTTTTTTACAGTTTTAAAAAAACTTTTAATTTTGTATTGGGGTACAGCCGGTCAACAATGTTGGGACAGTTTCTATCACTATGCTCTTTATGAAAGGAAAACTGAAGACATACTTGGAATAGAATGAAAATTAGAATATGATATTTTGCTAAAAAGGACTGGCCAACAGCTCTGCATGAATATAAATAGTCCTTCATGCAACCCAAACATCGAAAGGAGTATCATTATGTTAACAAACTGCACCTTTTTGGAAAGACTACATCAATGAATCTTTGGGAACATAGAAAGGTCAATACCTCCTTTTACAGAAAGATTTCAATGATATTTAAAAAGAAATAATTCCATTATTAATGGTTTTCATCTTTATGTAAATAGCAGAGTTTGACAAAGGGAAATTCCTCTAAAAAGTTACCTTCCTCTAAAAAGTTATCTCTCTCTTGCAGAATTTAACACAGATTCATAAGTGCAGTGAAAGGGGTTTGCATATATGTCAAATATGAAAAACCAAACCAAATAACCATGCCTTTAAAAAAACTAGAAGGAATATTTCAAAGTGTTAAGTTTCAGGTGAGGTCTGAAAGCACCACTAAGATTCAGTATTAACACTGGAAAAGCAGCCAGTGCAATTAAATGAGAAAAGAAAACAATTAAGAAATGGGAATTTAGAAAGGAATGATGCTACTCTAATTGATAAAATAACAAAAGTCAGCATAAACTGAGTGCTCATGACTTGACAAGTGTTTTTGAAGTTGCACTAACTCAATTTTTAAAATCAACCTATGAGGTGGTTTAATTATCCTGAGTCACAGAGGATTAGGTAAATTACTTAAGGTTACACAGAAAAGTAATAGAGCTGGGATTCAAACTCGGGAAGTCAGATTCCAGACTCCTTGTCCCAAACAGCTACCCTATATTGCTTCTCTCAGCAGAAAGAGAACACTCATAATGATAAGTTAATATGATTTTTTTAACCTACAAAACATAAGAGCCTCAACACCCAAATTATTAGAACCAAAAGTTGAGTAAGGTGGTCAATTTTAAGATGAACATGCAAACATCAATATGGATTACGCATCCATAGAAAATCCAAGATAATACACAGGTAAACTACTAGAATTAATATGAGAATTTAGCAAGGCTCCTAGACTCAATATCCACAGACAAAAATCAACTGTATTTCTACAAAACACAACAATCAGAAAATGAAAAAGACACCATTTACAGTAGGATTAAAACATCAGGTACATAGAAATAAATCTAACAATAGGTATGCAAGAGTTTAGCAAAGAAACTGATATACTCTGTTATAGAAATTAAAGCGGACTATAAATGAATTGTAAGACTCAATACTGTAAAAAATGTAATTCTCTCCATATTGATCTATAGATCCAACCAGATCTTTGGTAAAAATCCTAGCAGATTTCTCTTGTTCCCTTCCTGTCTTCTTTCTTTCCTTTCAGCTTTTTGGATTTAACAAGCTGATTCTAAAATCTAGGGGAGGATACAAAAAAATCAAAGAATAGTCAAGCTATTCTTGATGAAGAAGAATAGATGGGAGGACTTGCTATATTAACTATCCAGACCTCTAATAAGACTCTAATGGTGTAATATCGGGAAAGGATCTACAAGACCAGCCTAACCGTACAGAAAGCCTACAAACAGATCCACATACATATGGCTGTGCTGTGCTTAGTTGCTCAGTCACGTCTGACTCTTTGCGACCCCATGGACTGCAGCCTGCCAGGCTCTTCTCTTCATGGGGATTCTCCAGGCAAGAGTACTGGAGTGGGTTGCATGCCCTCCTCCAGGGGATCTGTCCAACCCAGGGATTGAACCCAGGTCTCCCACATTGCAGGCAGGTTCATTACTATCTAAGCCACCAGGGAAGCCCACAAATACTTGAGTGGGTAGCCTATCCTTTCTCCAGGGGATCTTTCTGACCCGGGAATTGAACCAGGGTCTCCTGCATTGCAGGCAGATTATTTACCCACTGAGCTACCAGTGAAGCCCTATATACACATGACATGGATTTAATAAGATGGGCACTGCAGGACATGAGGAAAGATAGTCTTTCTAACATTGGAGCTAGGGTAACTAGACAGGCATGGGGGCAGGGCTTGATTCTTGACCCACTACTATATGTCATACACACATAAAAAAGTTCTGTAGGAATCACAGAACTCAGTGTAGATGGCAAAACAATAAAGTTTTATAAAATAATATAGGGTAATATCTTAATAATCTCAAGAAAGATTTCTTAAGACTTAAAAAATAGGAAAAAGACTGACATATTACAGCACATTAAAACTGAGAGCTTCTGTATAATAAATGACACAAATAAGAGTAAATAGAGACAGACAGACAGAGAGAGGGAGGGAGATAGCATGCAAGGAAAGCCATGGATATTTTCAGCGCATGTGACTGACAAAAGGCCTGAATCCAGAATATATGAATATATAAAGTCTTTTGGAAATCAACAAGAAAAAGTCAGACATCCCAACAGGAAAACAGGCAAAGACTTGAACCAGCACTTCACAGAAGAAGAAATCCAGATTTCCAACAATTACATAAAAAGGTACTCAAAATGACTAGCAGTCCAGGAATTATATACATAAAAACCCTGANGACTGACAAAAGGCCTGAATCCAGAATATATGAATATATAAAGTCTTTTGGAAATCAACAAGAAAAAGTCAGACATCCCAACAGGAAAACAGGCAAAGACTTGAACCAGCACTTCACAGAAGAAGAAATCCAGATTTCCAACAATTACATAAAAAGGTACTCAAAATGACTAGCAGTCCAGGAATTATATACATAAAAACCCTGATATATCTACAAAATGGCTTAAATGAAAATCTCTCAATCTCAACTACTGGCAAGGAACATGGGAACACTCCCAGACCGCTGGTGGCAGTGTAAATTTATGTAATAGGTTAGAAAACTGTTTGGCAGGATCTGATATGGTTGAATACGCGCATGTGCTCTGACGCGGAAATTCTGCTCCTAGAGAGACCACCTTGTTGCGGATGCTGTCACGGGCTGGCCTGCTCCACCCCCTACCCCCGGGTTTTTGAGGCTGCCGTCCGAGGGACTTGAGGGCAGGCAAACTTTTAATAAAGAGAACTGAGCAGCAGAGGTCTGAGAGTGAACCAGGCTTCCAGAGTCTAGCCCATGCTCAGCCACATAGCTGCTAAAACGGAGGAAAATCTTGTTTTTGTTATGACTTCCCAACTACGAGTTCTTCGGGTAGATTTCTCTGAGCACTCTCCTATCTCAGATTCCAGGAGAGGCTCACAGAGATGCTCACCTCCGCCCCTGTGCTGCGCTGGACCCCCTCCAGAGGACCCGACCTCGGTGCCTCCACAGGGCGGGGCGAGGGTGCAGCTGCAGCCAGAGCCCATCAGGCCCGCCGGAGCCGCGCCTGTGGATCAGGACTAATGGCATTAGGCGATCACTCAGGGAACAGAGCTGCAATTACCCCTTGGATGCTTTCTCCAGGATGACCACATGCAGAACACCAAGAGGGGAGAGAGTAATGAATCACTCGGCGAATTAGCTGGAAGCCGCTCTAATTAGTGTTATAATTTTTCATGAAAACACTAATGAATATGAAATAATGTGGCCANTGCTTTCTCCAGGATGACCACATGCAGAACACCAAGAGGGGAGAGAGTAATGAATCACCCGGCGAATTAGCTGGAAGCCGCTCTAATTAGTGTTATAATTTTTCATGAAAACACTAATGAATATGAAATAATGTGGCCATGAAACCACTAGGACAATTAATGCTTTGGAGTAATTTGGGGTCAGGGAAGGATTCTACAGACTGTTTAAACAGACTTGCGTGTTGAGAACTCAGTGGAAACCCCTGGCTTCAAAATCTTCTATTAGCAGGTAAGTTGTTACCTCAGGAAAAGCAAAGTGTCTGTGGGTTTTCTTTCTTTCTTTTTTTCATGTTAAGGCTCCTGGCTTTGGGAATAAAGATGATGCCATGAAGACGACCTCTTCAGGGAGTTAGATGAGAACCAAATACACACACAGTGAATGGATCAGGGGAACAAGAGAAAAAGGCAAGGTCTGGCCATACTGAAACCAGAAAAGAAGAAACAGTACTTGGCACTTTTGGCCTCAGCACTACCTGGATGTTGGAGAAAATAGCTTTCTGAAATGACTCCCAAACCTGCGATCATGAAGACCAGCCGAGCCTCGGTGGTGGAGCTGCAATTTTTATGCGTACAATTGTACAATTCTAGCAAATGTAGAGTTTGTGCTCAACATGTCCCACACTTACAGAATGGACCTTATCCCAAAATCAGTCAGTAAGGATGCCCATCAGAACCTACTGTGCATAGCAGATTCCCGGGTTCTAAGCCCACACTTAGCAAAATGCTTCCAATTGTTAAAGAGTCTTAAAAGGACCTGGGGGTGGGGGAGAGAGGGAGTGAGGCAGGGTGAGGAACACTACTGTGTGTCTGGCCAGCTTGCAAAGGGAGCACCCAAGGGCCAGTGTGGTGTCTGGCCATCTCTCTCATCACAGTTCCACCAGTGAGACTGACAGAAATCCTGCCCCCGTGAAACAGGGGATGATCCTGGGTATGCAGGCAGCGCTGAACACTACAGCATCTCATTCAACCAGCACACCAACCATCGAGTCGGCACCAAGCTTATCCCCATTCTACAGAGAAAGCAACTGAGGTTCCTCGAGGCTCTTGGGTGAGCTCACACAGCTAGTTCAGTGGTAGAGCTGGCACTGGATCCGTCTAGCCCCAGAGCTCATGCTCTCGGTGATGACACCAGGCAATACTCCTGATACGTAAAAACGATGGAAGAGTTGGTGACTCAGGCCAAATCTCCTGCTAATGTACAGAGAAGTTACAAAGGTAGTATTAATCAACTAATAATAATGATGATAGCAACTATATTAGCAAGCATTCACAATGGATCAGCAGTTTTAAGTATCTATATGCCTGAGCTAATTTAAGGCTCATGATAATCTTGATATACTCACTATTATTTGAGGCACAGAGATTGCTATAGGCTGAATGCCTGTGTTCCCCACCCCCACTGCCCAAATTCATTTGTTGAAATTCTAACCTCCAAAGATGATGGTAGTAGTAGGTGGGGTCTTTGGGAGGTGCTTACGTCATGAGAGTGGAGCCCTTATGAACAGAAGTAGTGCCCTTATAAAAGAGGCTCCGCAGAGCTCCCTAACCCCTTCCCCCAGATGAGGATACCATTAAGTCTGCAAGCTTGAAGACAGCCTTCACCAGACCGTGCTGGCATACTGATCTTCTTCCAGCCTCCAGAACCATGAGCAATTCACTTCTATTTTTCATAAGCTATGCAGTCTGTGGTATTTTGGTACAGTGGACTAAGAGATAAGATAAACTCTGAAAGCTTTGAAGATTCTAATGAATTCTGAAATGTTTAAAGGTTAATTAACAATGCAACAAAAACTACGTCTCTGGAGCTGTTTTATTATTATTTTTAATACTAAAGCAGTGCCTATGGAATGCAAACGGCATGGCCGTGTCAGGGAGAGCCAGGATAAAAGATGACAAGGGTCTGTTTTTCTTGTATTCGGTGGTAGAGTGGGTGGAGAAAGGTAAGGACTTTATCCTGGGTTTTGCATCCAAAGATGAAACATGGGGAATCATACCTCGTCCACTGGAGACGCATCCTCAGACAGTTCACCCTATTTGTTTTCAAATGCCATCTGGAATTCTATCACCTCTGTAGTGCAAATAAGACTTTTGTATGCCCTGGCTTCCCTGGTAGCTCAGCTGGTAAAAAATCCACCTGCAATGCAGAAGACCCCAGTTCAATCCCTGGGTTGGGAAGATCCCCTGGAGAAGGGATAGACTACCCACTCCAGTATTCTTGGGCTTCCCTGATGGCTCAGATAGTAAAGAATCTGCCTGCAATGTGGGAGACCTGGGTTCGAGGAGGAACCCAGGAGGAACCCCTCATACCTGGAGAAGGGTATGACAAGCCACTCCAGTATTCTCGTGTGGAGAATCCCCATGGACAGAGGAGCCTGGCAGGCTGCAGTCTAAAGAGCTGGACACAACTGAGCGATGAAGCACACCTGCGCGCCCTCAAGGAGGGAAGCAGCCTAGGGCTGGGCTGGGAGCTTGTAAACAGGAGCATCAGAATTCCGGCTCATCCATGAAAGAAGTTACAGATCGTGTTCACAATGCTCAGAATCTGAATAAATCAGCCTAGCAAAAACCACAGACACGAAAACACAAGGTGAATAAATCAGCCTAGCAAAAACCACAGACACGAAAACACAAGGACTTTTTGGAATGACAGGGTGAACAAGTTCAGGAACCAGAGACAGCTTGTTATGAATAACAGGAGACTACATTTGCCTGTCATTTCTTCACCTCCACGGAAAGTAGAAGCTCTGGGTATTGATTCATAGGATGCCGTTTCATATGCACGCAGAACAAATCCAGCTAAACAAAGTTATCTGCCCAATGGAACTCGAAAATATTTCTCAATTGAATTTTAAACAGACCTCGATGTGAAGGAAATTTAATTAGGTGAGTAATATAGAACACAATGAAATGTCCATCAAAATTGCTTCCAAAGGTTTGAAATGTTTTACTTTTCAGACAATGTAGTTAGGGCTGCTGAGATATCTGTGTTAGTACCGTGTCTTGAAAAGTGGGCCTGGGAAATCAATGTGATCACCTCTCTGAATTAAGTATGCACAAATGAGAGCAACTGAGATCCATATAAATCAGCTCAAGGAGCCCACTGTGTACCAGACCATTAGGGGACAGGCAGGGGAGAAGGAAGATGCAAATAAACACATTATCTGAGGCATACTCACTAATGGAAGGCATCTCTTAACACCCGCATTAAGAACCAAGACAAAACCCGTCAAGTATTTTTAACACTGCTTCTGATTAAAAAAAAAATAAAAGCACACCAGAGGTAGAAACTCAGGTTAAAAAAAAATAAAACCCAAAACCAAAACAAACCAAAAAAAAAGAAAAAAACCGTCAACAAGCCTCAGACATTGTGAGTCACAAATGAGTAAATCTCTCAATCTTTCTGATATCACCTCCAAACAGCCCCTATATTCATTGGCAAAATGAATCAAGGGCTTTCATTCTTTGGATTTTGTCCACTCAGAATAATGGACCTCTCGATTGGATGGCTTAACTTCTATAGGCAGCAGCTTTGGACTTGGTTCCTCAGATGTTTGGTGATTANACAGCCCCTATATTCATTGGCAAAATGAATCAAGGGCTTTCATTCTTTGGATTTTGTCCACTCAGAATAATGGACCTCTCGATTGGATGGCTTAACTTCTATAGGCAGCAGCTTTGGACTTGGTTCCTCAGATGTTTGGTGATTATTTCAGTGGGAAAAAACCAGAAAAATTTAAAATGAAGTCTTATTATAAAACACATGGAGAGCCACATATGGTCATCTAGTGAGACTGGAAGGGACGCCTGGCTAGGACGCCAGAGGTGACCCTAGGGATCACCAGGATTTGCTGAGTGCCAACTGTGTTAGGCACCGTGCCACACTCAAGGGAAGAGGAAGGAGAGGGATGCTTGGGTCCTGCCTGCTTCCATCTGGAGGGCACGTCAGGCACAGCTACAGACAGACTCGTACCAAGAAACATGGCTTCTATCAAGCTAGGTGTAGCTCGCTACTTGTATGAAAGTTTGCTACTTTTTAATGTCTTTAATGGCCGCGCTGGGTCTTCGCCACTGCCAGCGGACTTTCTCTAGGTGCAGAGAACACGGGGCTACTCCACCTGGGGGCACGGGCTTCTCCTCACCGTGGCTTCTCCTGTGGAGCACGGGATCTAGGCACGCTCGTGGGCTCCGCAGATGTGGCTCAAGACCTAGCTGCCCCACAGCATGCGGGACTGCCCGGACCAGGGATCGAACCTGTGTCCCCTGCACCGGAAGGCAGATTCGTAACCACTGGAGCACCAGCGAAATCCAATAACCAGTTTTGAAATACTTCCACATTTATTTTCCATTTGTTGTCCTTAACCCAATCATGGAAATGGCATACTTCAAGAATGGTAGCGAGCTAAAATATATAGTAAGAGGTAGATGGTAACACACACACAAACCCCAAACCACTCAAACTCCAACCCACCCTTTGCTGCACCCAGGCGCCCTGCTGTGACATCATCTACTGTCCCCAGCTCTGTCGCCAGGCTCAGTCACGTGACCTGCTTTCCCCCGTGAATGTCACGGGGTGTGTCACTGCTGTGCCTTCCTCTTCACCATTGCTGGGAGGATCTACCCAGGGTACCCCAGAGGTCCCCGGAGAGGAGACATGGAGCAGAGCCAGTCACACACACACGTGGTCAAGCCAGCCAAACCACAGCTGCAAACCCAGCTGGGATCAGCCTAGATCAGCTGAGCCCTACAGATATGTGAGGGAAAAAATGTTTAGTGCTTTTTTAAAATTCAATTTCTTACTGGAGTACAGTTCATCTACACTGTGTTCGTTTCTGCTGTGCAGCAAAGTGGATCAGATATACAGACACAGATCCACTCTTTCAGATTCTCTTCCCGTGTAGGTCATTGCAGAGTACGGAGTTCCCTGTGCTACACTGCAGATTCTCATTGGTTATCTATTTTATACGCAGTAATGTGTACGTTAATTTCAATCTTCCAATTTACTCCTCCTCTCCCAAATATCATATGACATTGCTTATACATGGAATCTGAAAAAATGGGACAAATCAATCTACATACAAAACCGAAATAGAGTCCCAGGTGTACAAAACAAACTTATGGTCACCCAGAGGAAAGGCAGGGACGGAAAATGTTTATTGTTCAACGCCGCGAGTTTCGGGGTGGTTTGTTACTTACTGTTGTGGCAGTGGGTAACTGATGCCTAGCACATTATAGATGTTCAATAAAATATGGACTTTATTTCTTTTCTCTCCTTCGCCCCAACACCCAAGGCCATCTTGTCCCTTAGGTCATCATTCTAGGCAAGAGATTCTGTGGAGAGTCCTGAAGACAGCTGATCAGCCTGCTACCTGACAAACGGTTGTCCAGGCCATGGTACCCCACCCAGAGGAGAGGACAGCCTCTGACTCGGGGCTCAAGGCACTTCAGAGAGGCCTCAGAGCTGCCTCCTGCTCTGCCCAACCCCACCTATCTCTGCCTCCGTGTCAGTGGAGAGCTGGTTTGTCTACGCAAAGCACACAAATGACGGGCACTTAGGCCAACTGCTTATCAAGCATATCTAATCACCACTGACTGTGGCTCAGATCATGAACTCCTTATTGCCAAATTCAGACTTAAACTGAAGAAAGTAGAGAAAACCACTAGGCCATTCAGGTATGACCTAAATCAAATCCCTTATGATTATACAGTGGAAGTGAGAAATAGATTTAGGGGACTAGACCTGATAGAGTGCCTGATGAACTATCGACAGAGGTTTGTGACATTGTACAGGAGACAGGGAGCAAGACCATCCCCATGGAAAAGAAATGCAAAAAGGCTATCTGGGGAAGCCTTACAAATAGCTGTGAAAAGAAAAGAAGCGAAAAGCCAAGGAGAAAAGGAAAGATATAAGCATCTGAATGCAGAGTTCCAAAGAATAGCAAG
>SJYS01001148.1:0-12403 GCA_006410695.1 Philantomba maxwellii | reverse complement strand
AAAAAAAATGGTTATTTTTATTTTTTTTTAATTTATTTCTTTATTTGGCTGGGCCTGGTCTTAGTTGCAGCATGCAGGATCTTTGATCTCTGTTGTGGCATGTGGGATCTTTCAGTTGCAGCATGTGGGATCTCGTTCCCTGACCAGGGACCAAACCTGGGCCCCTGCATTGGGAGAGCAGTGTCTTAGACACTGGATCACCAGTGAAGTCCCCCCAAATGGTTAATTTTATATTTTTCTTCCAACCTTTATATGTTCTGGAGCTGCTAACAAATTTTCATGAGGAACTGGGCCTCTGTTTCTGAGAAAACTGCAGAAACTTGGTACTTCTGAATGGCATTTGTCGCCACCACTCTGATGTATGTGAGAGCGTAGACTGAGTAGGTTGCGATCCTCTAAGACCAGAGATGGGAAATTATTGAGGTTGGAGAATCCACGTCTTCTGTAGCCATCATTACAAAAATTGATTCAGTGAAGATTCATCAAGGTTTGCCAAAATGAGTAGGTGAAAAACTTTTAGAGAAAATGACATAAAGTCTCAAAGTATTTTCCAAATGTTACTTATTAATTACAAAAGTAAAATGATACCTTTACATTTATAATAGAGAAATCTAGTGATCAAGCTTAATACCACCAGTAACAGAGTAAACTGACAATATCTCCCTCCAAATGCAGTGCACTGAGAAATCAGTATCACCTAGTTATCCAGGTGGCTCAGTGACAAAGAGTCTGCCTGCCAATGGAGGAGATGCAGGTTCGATCCCTGGGTTGGGAAGATCTCCTGGAGAAGGAAATGGCAGCCTACTCTGATATTCTTACCTGGAAAATTCCCATGGACAGAGGAGTCTGGCATGCTACAGTCCAGGGGTCACAGAGTCAGACACGACTTAACAACTGAACAACAAAAACATGATAGTATATACATTAAGTATTTTACATTTTTAAAGTCAACGATAACTCAGTAAAACTTCAAAAAATATATATGGTGATTTCTTAAAGTGGCTTAAGGGTTAAGTTTTAGGATGTCTGCTACTTTCAAATGACTCAGAGAGAAATGAATATAACAGAGAGAAGGAAGAAGGAAAGAAGAGAGAAGAAAGAGTAAAAGCAGAAAGCGGTCATGAAAATGTTCACCGTAGTTCTAAGTCAAAAATATATGGGTATTCAATGTATCGTTCTTTCAACTTTCTTCTAGGTCTGAAATTATTCAAAAAAAGGGGAGGAGGAGAAGGAAGTCCAGATGATCAAGTTGAAATTAATGCTCCATTATCTTATCAAAAGTCATTACATGTTATTTTAGATCAACCCTACCCATCAATTTTAAGATTTAATACATTTCCTTTATCTTGTATCAACTTGTTTTAAAATTTCAAACTTTAGAACCACTGGTTTATTGTAGGCAAACAAACTTAAGAACATTTTCCATTATGAACATGATCAGAAAAGGATAAGAAATTGTCAACAGTGAAAAATAAATGTTCTGCATAATAAAGTTTAAGAAAAACCCGTATCTGCCATTTGTGAGCTAGGGCTCTTGGACAGCTTACTCATATCTCTGTTTCTCAGTGTCTTCATCTATGAAACAGGAATGGTAAAGAGACCTAACTCATAGGGTTGTGATGAAGAGTAAATAATTCATATAAATTGCATAGCAGGTTCTGACAAACACTCAAAATTATGATGGTCCATGGAAGAAAAATTAAAGTGTCTCTGGACAGAAGTCATCCTTCTGCTGTATTATTCAGTGCTCCAAATAAGTCTCCCCTAAAAAAATAGAAACTGTCTTAAATTTGAAAAGTCTCAAATATACCACTTAGAATAGAACAGGTGTATACTTTAGGTGTATACTTTAGAGTTATATATGATTATGTGACTATGTCATGTAGATTATATAAACTTTAGATTTCTAGAATTAAAGGTTGATTTCCCTACATTTGTCATTTGCTAGTAGTGTTTCTACATCATATAAGTGCAGAGCGTAGGAGGGTATGAATTTAGACAGAGGTTTCTCTGAAAAGAGCTTTTAAAATCGCTCAAGAGAATCTTGAACTCTGCCTTAATCTTTGATTTACATGTATTCTACAATTGTCTGTTCCTCCCTATCTGGAATCAGTCCATTTTGGAAAAACAAATAAAAACTTTAATCCATTTTCTCAACGCAGGTAGGAAGGAATTCCTCCAACCATCATATTCCTCTTTTTTGATCCATAAAATATAAGAAAATTTTAGCCCATTCTAATCAGACACTCACTTCTTTCCTAAAGTAACACTAGTAATCTAACCATGTATGGGCCTTTCTGGATTTTGTTCTGTTTCTCTTAGTTTCCATCCTCTGGGTACCCTTTTCTCGTCTTGTTCCATCTGCATCAGATCTAGGGGGAAACAGTTTCTGTTTAAGAAACAAAGGTGAGCTGTGACTCCCCTCATGTGAAAGCCTGAACAAGGCTTTTTGCAGTTGATAGAAGGGATGCCAAAGAGTGGAATGAAAAGCTCCTGCCATCTCCCTAGCGCCTGCTCTCCCTGGAGCCGACCAAAGAGCTCAGAAGTAGATCTGGAGTCCACAGGGCACTACATTAGTGATAAAGCTGATTATAAATAATAATGACCTTAGTGGATGATGAGAAGTGCAGTAAACTTTTTCTGAGCCAGCTGGGATGATGTAGGATATACACTATAAATACATGGAGTTTGTAAGGAAAGCAGATGCTGAGAGTTGCAATTTTTCTCCCCCATAATTTAAATGGACAGTGGACTTAGTAGGTGCATAATAAAGTGTTGTTGAATGAGTACACAAAAGAGGTCTAACAACTGAATTCCTAAGGGAAGTCCATGCATTGAAACATATCTGTATTTAATCCCAAATGAAATAATGTTTGTCGCTTAGTCGTGTCCAACACTTTGCAACCCCCATGGACTATAGCCTGTGAGACTTCTCTGTCCATGGGTTTTCCCAGGCAAGAATACTGGAGTGGATTGCATTTCCTCCTCTAGGAGATCTTCCCGACCCAGAGATCAAACCCAGGTCTTCCCACATTGCAGGCAGATTCTTTATTGTCTGAGCCACCAGGGAAGACTTTTAATCCCAACTGTCTATTAAAACTGAATCTATTTCAGGGATAAGATCACATTCCTGAAATGAGAACATAAGAAAGGATATCCATCTGTTTAGGGAAAATTATAAAGAAAAAAATATACATGGGATTACATGGCCATCCGCTTGCCTTCGACGTGTGTTCATTGGTTTCCATGCTGGTGGACTGGGAGAAGGTACAGAGCTGGACTGAGGTTTGTTCTTCTCAGTTCTGTTTGGTTTTGCGAGAAGCAGGAGGGGGGAGCAGAGGGCCAGATTTGGTACTTGTTCTGACTTGACTTTTTTACTTAGTCATTCTGCCACCAGCCATTTGTTTTAAGGCCCACATTTGTTTGCACTAACAGGCTTGGAATTACAGTATTTTCTCAGCTTTTGGACTTACTTGTTGGACTGAATGTTGTAATTTTTGTGAAAGCATACTGTAAAGTCTAAAGTAACTTTCAAGGCAAAGCAGTCTATTTGCTACTGCAGCTATATTTAGACCACCACCAGTTAAACTTCGTCAGTTTTTAATCTTAGCTCTCAATTCCTAACTATGAGGACTTCATCAAGATTCCTTTGGGTCAGCATTTCACAGATGTGGCACTGTTGACAGATGGGGACAGATAATTTTGTAGGAGGGACTGTCCTGTTCTTTGCAGCCTATTTAGCAGTGTCCCTGGCCTCTGTCCGTCAGATCCCACTTGCGCCTCACCGCATCTCCCCCAACCCCCGCCCCGAGGTGTGACAGTCAAAAACTAATCTTTAAAATTTCCTGTTTTTGTTGGAAGGAAAATCGGAATCTTCTGAGGGAAAGAATTTTTGTTCTCAGGTGGTAATAAAATTGATATGTCTTTTTTGGCCAGGGTAATAACGATGAATCAAGTCTGCCCTTAAAAGTAAATGAGAAATACCATTGGCAAAACCATTTAGATAAGAAATACCATTTGCAAAACCATTTGTCTACAATTTATCTCTCTTCTTTTCCTTCTCTCTCTCTTCACACACATGGAGACACACAGGCAGATGCATGCACACTTTAAATAATTTTTGTTTATGATAATTTTTGTTAATGATAGCTCCAAATTTCTGAGCAGTTGCTGCTGCTGCTGCTGCTGCTGCTGCTGCTGCTGCTGCTAAGTCACTTCAGTCATGTCCGACTCTGTGCGACCCCATAGACGGCAGCCCACCAGGCTCCCCCGTCCCTGGGATTCTCCAGGCAATAGTACTGGAGTGGGTTGCCATTTCCTTCTCCAATGCATGAAAGTGAAAAGTGAAAGTAAAGTCGCTCAGTCCTATCCGACTCTTAGGGACCCCGTGGACTGCAGCCTACCAGGCTCCTTCGTCCATGGGATTTCCCAGGCAAGAGTACTGGAGTGGGGTGCCATTGCCTTCTCCGTCTGAGCAGTTAGTGGTAGATAAATATTGAGGCATACTGCTTTATTTATCTAACTTATAGGTGAACTTGATGTCATTGTGACATAGCTTTAAAAACGGGCGATTTTCTCTGCAGATTGTTTGAAGTTTGTGATCCCAGTCTTGGCATGTCCTTGTTATAACAGTCTGATGACTTTCTGGAAGAACGAATATGGCCACACACTTTCTCGTGTGGATCCATATTTGGGGCTTGTTTCTTGATTAATTTCTTACTGGCTCCTTCACTTTCAGTTAGAAAAGAAAATCCAGTCAAGCTGCTTAGATTGTCACTGCAGTGGGTGCCCTGGGCAGCGATTTGTTGAACCATCCATTCCTTTGAAATTTTGTTCTCAGCTGGGAAAATGTCACAGTTATCTCAACTTTTGGCTCTTACTTTTAGTGAGAGAGGCAAGGAATAGGAAGTATGAATACTTTCTAAAAGAAGTGGCGAGTAGCTATATGCACATCAAGTGACTTACTGCTGAAGATTCCAAAGCATTACACAATATTGATTAAGCCTCAACTTGTTGGAAAATTACTGCCATAACTTTCATTTTTCCCCTAGTTTTGCTGAAGCTCAGAACTGTATTTAACTGGCTGAATCTTGTGTTGTGGCCAGAAAGAGACCTCAGGAGCCCCATTCCCTAGGTTCTTATTAGCCTTGCCAAGAGTGTTTTTAAAAATGTAGATTGTTCATGGTTCCAGAGAGATGCACTTTTTAAATAATTTCCACATAAATTGTAAAACAATCATTGTATGTTTTTGGTTTCCAAAATATATTCTGGGTTAACATATCAGGTCCTACTGTATTTATGAAGATAGTCTCTTCTGTTTATAGTTACTAAACACTTTGGTCTTTTTCTTCTTCTATTGCTATATTTATTTTGACATTAATGTTGGATTTGACCTTAAAAGAAAAAAAGACATTACCCAAATTTAGGTTTTTACTATAAACCACTTCATATTTTAAATGATATGTCTCAGGGGAGAAATGTATGAAGAATTGATGAAAGTTAGAAATTTTTACTTAGTAATCATCACCTATCATTAGAAACAAGTGCAAATCACATGATGTCAAAGTGAATCTATTGCATATCATAATCAAAGATGAATCAAAGTAATTACCAGGCAAAGAGGGACTGAATAGAACTTAAAACCAATTAAACTATTTATATCGACTGTACCACTGAATAAACATGTTTGTATTTTAATTTGTTCCTCTTTTCATTTGCTTCAGCAATATGTTTGTTAATATAACTGAGATGCACAATTGCTATTTAATTAACCTACTTTTGTCAGCACCTCACATGAGCTGCATGAAGTAGATGTGCTAAAGTCTCAATAATAATGAGCCAGATAAAAATAAAACATAAGATTTGTGCCAGTCATTTTACAAGTTACGCCAAATCGCAAAAATACCCACGGAAATGTTTAAAAAATAGTTACTTTAAAGAAACTGGATTGACAATAGTCACAGAAACAAACGTGTTGAACCAATATAAAACTACTCAAAAGTTTAGTGAATTTTCTTAAGTTTAATACTGTTTCATCATCCCTCACTGTGTATATTGTTACTATTAATTATTGATAGTATGTCTACTTGAGGCCTTGTATCTACTTTGGAATAAGTGAGTTGGAAATGGATATAGAAATATCTGGTAGATGCATCTTTTGCAAAATCGTGTATTCTTTGGGTGAATTGCATGCTGAGTGCTCAGTCACTCGGTTGTATACAACTCTCTGCAATCCCACGGACTATAGCCCACCAGGATCCTTTGTCCATGGAATTCTCCAGGCAAGAATTCTGGAGTGGGTTGCCATTTCTTCCTCCAAGGAATCTTCCTGACCCAGGGATCAAACCAGATGCTCCTGTACCTCCTGCATTGGCAGGTGGATTATTTTACCACTGAACCACCTAGGAAACTCCTTGGGTGAGTTATTTTTCTAGTCATTCAGTAAAGCATCATAAAAGTGTAGATCCATTTTTCTGTGATTCCCTGATGCCAATATCAAAAACCCTAGGGCAGTTTGAATTGTCTTGACCTTGATGATACACATTTTTCAACATAGATGCCATGACTGACAACATGAAGAGAAGCTCTTTCTTTATTTACTTTGGATAGTAGGAGTGTAAAAAAGTAAGATGGAACAATGTCATTTAAATCGAAGAAGTCTCTTTCCCCACAAATCAAAGTATCTAGTGATGAAAGAACATTTTGACCGGACTTTTGGCTCTTCATCCAGATGTTTGACTCTCAGGAAGACACAGTTTGTATAGAAATAGCCAAAACCATCTTCTGGCCAACCTTTTATTTTTCTTTTTATACATTTATAATTTACTCACATTTACTGATCAATGATGCTGCCTCCAGGTCTTTAAACAGCCGCATATTAGCCATTTTCTCATGGGACCCTCAAAGGTAACAGAAACTTCCCAATTTAGGACAGGTTTTTTTTTTTTTTTTTCTTTTTTTTTTTAAAGCATAACTGGGACTTCCCTGGGCATCCAGTGGTTAAGACTTCACACTCTCAATGAAGGGGGCATGGATTCGATTCCTGGTGGCAGAACTAGGATCCCACTGAAGTGTAATGTGACCAAAAAAGAAAAAGACATCCTACTTAGATTCTCTTCCCATAACTCAAGTCACTGCTATGAAGTGTAAGCACTCTTCTAACAGAGACCTACTTTCTAGCTCTTAGAACAATAGTAGACTCTCTTATCTGTGAGAGTACTCAGAGATCTGGACCAAGGCCCTATTTTACAGATAAGATAAACAGGACTCAGAGATGTATAGTAATATTGTAGATCATCTCATTTTTATGGCATGGTGAGCATTAGAATTCAGATTTTCTTTCTGCCTAATTTCTGCCCCGCCTTTTATCACATAGGCCTATTTGTGTATGTTGGAATCTTAAATTATAACATAGGTGCCTTAATCTCAGCCTTTGATGAGTGACACAAAAGCCAAGTCTCCTCTCTCTGAAAGAGAATATTTTACATCCCTAACCCACGCTTGCTTAAGTAAGGTCAAATTTACATAAGCAAATGTCTTCGGGGCCTGGCAGGTAGCGTATACGAGCAAAAGCAGGAGTTGGCACCCTCTTGGTAAAGTGCAGAACACATGTTCTGTTTTAAAATGTTCACATTCAAATTCTAAAATCTCTCTCTTGCCAAACCAAGCATGTCCATAGGCTACTAGTTCGCAACTCTGAACTGCATCACCATGCAGACAGAGTAAAGAAGACTATTATTCCAGATACACAAGCAGAGTCAGCATCACCACTTCCTTTTTGATTATTTGAGGTCCCAACTTCTATGCCAAACCCTCTGCATTGAATGCCCTGGACTTCCAGGCTTGAGAAGAATCATGTATTTGCAGACAGAAAATGCCCCCAGACTATCTTTAGTCCAGTCAGTCTCCCCAAAGTCTAGATCTGCAAAGAATATACACACGCGTCTCCCATAAGATCCAGAGGGA
This sequence comes from Philantomba maxwellii, assembly GCA_006410695.1. Taxonomy (NCBI): domain Eukaryota; kingdom Metazoa; phylum Chordata; class Mammalia; order Artiodactyla; family Bovidae; genus Philantomba; species Philantomba maxwellii. The sequence goes on along the minus strand of SJYS01001148.1, from coordinate 4,438 downwards.
AAATGATGCAGCTTCCTGAGAATTGCAAAAAAAAAAAAAACAAAACAAAACAAAACCCGAACAGACAAACCACGTCACAGGGCAAACCCACCATATGTACCGAACAACCAGTGCCATTATATTCTGTAGTTGAGGAATTACATAAATTGCCCATTGGGAAGGAAGCCTTAATCTCTGCTGCCCCTCCCTTGAAATCTATAAACAGCTGTGTGAGTCTCTGTATATCTTCGAAAGGTTGCACACATTTGATCGGGGAACCAAGTTGATTTCCTAATCAGGTTCGATGTGAGCAGAGCCAGCTAGAGATGTGCGTGATTCTCCCAGTGTGCGTCTTTGATTCATGCGCTAATTATGTCGATCCTTTGGGGAATACAGCCACGAAGCTGGGTCCTCCTTGATTAATGCTGGCCGAGAGCCATGCAGCGCGCAGCGGAGAGCGGTTCAGCATCTCTAGTCCCAGCTGAGAATATGGTCCCATTATCTCCCAGCTGCCTAAGCAATCCATAAGGCCCTGTTCTGCGTGGATGATCAGTGTAGTGGAAGCAGGGACTTGCTGAGAGCTGAAATCTCTGTTTGATCTGCTGTAACGTGTAAAGCGAAACTGGGACATTTTACTTTGCAGTCTGTAAGTACCAAGGTGTTTTTTTTCCCCCCCCCTCTTCCTCCCTATAGCTCCATGTGAATGTGACTTTGTAAGGTGCATTTGATTTTCTGTTCCATCGCTCTTTTGTTGAATCAAGCTAGTGAGGCAGAGTGTAATCTGTTTAGAGCTTGCTGTTTCTGTCAGATCTCTTTTTGTAATTGATTCATATGAGGAAATAAGAGACCTTTCAGAATGCTTTCATAGAAGTTAAAAATTATTGGCTTTGTTTGGAATTAGGAAGCATGGGCATATTTTCTGTGGTGCTCAGGATGCTTCAAGCATATATTTATCTTCTTCTGTATCTCTGGCCATTACGAGAAAAATGTAAGTAGAAGTCTTGTCTATATGTAAAGAGATCATCTTACTTGGGTGTCTGTGTAAAAGAAGCATGTGTCTGTATTTCCAGAATTTATGTAAGATAGTTTATTCTGTGGCTCTCTGCTGCCACTGAGAAATGCAGAAACAGGAAAGTTTTTCTTGTTTTCCAGTTGCATGCTTTTTAGAAACTTTACCGGAGATGGGAGTGATGAATAGGAATATTTGCAAATATGAGTTATGTGTCTCTGTTTTTCATTCTGTGGGAAGGGATTTAAAAATAAGTTTGTCTAGCCCATTTTTGCTTTTGAATACACTACTTTTTATGAAGAGATGTGAATTTTAAAAAGCAAAAAATACCAGTTCAGCTCCAGGTTCATTTATCCTTTATATGTCTCCAAATGCAGTCTATCAGATTAGCACTTGTTATCCATGCAAGATTGAATTGATCATAAAAATGATGTTAGAAATTAATATTGTTAATAATGTTTGCATGATGTCTTTCAGATGATCGATGGCTTAGTGAAATTAAAGATTGTTATCACTATGGAAAAGGATATATGGATTTATTGTCTGGATTTCCCCTAACCTAAATATAAACCACATTCTTTTTCCTGGGTTAAAGGTAGAACAATTGAGCTGCTGTAAGAATAGAATTTGAATATAAGAGGCTTCAACCACTTGAACCAATTGCCAGAGCTGAGGTGGACCAAAGTGAACTTCAAATCATTCCTACCTGCAAAGGGGAATCGAAATGCCCTCATTGAGCTTGAGTCCATGCAGCCAGAGCTTCCCGCAGTTTCCGGAGTGCAAACACACTTTTTCTGAATAGGCAGTAAGTCTCAAAGTAGAGAGAAACCACAGGCTGTGAAGTATGAAAGTGTCTCACTGGTGAGGACAGAGGATGTTCTCATTAGATTTGGTTGAGGGGAATGATGCAAGGGGAGAGAAGACTTTTCAAAATAGCTGGTTGTGTACATGAGCACAAGCATTTTCAGAGCCTGAGGTTTGGAGAGGAAAAGGTAACAAACCAGGAATGAACACTTACCATCTGGCAAGATGAAGCAGGAGGAGAAAAGCCGTGGTGCCTCTGGGTAGCCAGCAGTCCCAGGGTTGTGCTCAAGGAGAAGTCTGTTCTCTGAGAAAAAGTAAGTGTGTTTAAGGGTCTGAAATACAGAAATCTGAAATAATGGCAGGTGAATTTGATGGTTATATTTCTGCTAAACAAAAGATCAGCCTCATGCCTTCTTCCCAAACTGAACTGATGACTTCTGCAAGTGATAGTTACTGAGGAAGGCTCAGCTATATTTTTAATAATAGTTTATGTTACTCTAACTGGTGCAAGTACATGATCTCTTGAAGGTATGTACTTCTTTAAAATGATGACAGGCAAAGAAATTGAGGTAGTTAAGTTCCAATGATTTTTGTACAGTTGTTTGTTTGCCCTATATAATTTAGTACATGTTTTCCTTTGAATTTTGGTTTTGTGTGTATGACTCTTTAATTCTTATATGTACGTGTGTATGTGTGTGTGTGAGCATGTGGGGGACGTGTTTGTGTGTATATACATATTAATATATATGTATGTACATATGTATGGAACTTTTACCCTTTATAGGGAAGTACTTTTCTGAAGTAGTGAAGTTTGACTTCTATTTTTCTATTCAAACATTTAGAAATTTCAGCTCCTGTGATGTTAATTTTTTTTTGGAGGCTGGTCACCTCAAAGAGCCAAGAGACATTTGCTAGATTTACAGTGCACTCCTAATACTTTAGAAATATTTTTTACTATTTACTAAAAATTGGGACACCCCCAAGTTGTGCTTAATCTGTAGAAAAGGTGATTGGATGCTTCAGGGGTTAGTTTAGGGTCTGGTCATTTGACAGATGGGAAGACCAGATGGATGTTACATATACCTTGTAAGAGGAACTTTTAAAGTCATGGTGATTTGATTGGCCTTCAGTAAAAATTTTAAGTGGTATAAAAGATAAACATCTTGCATTTTGTAGGTAAAAATAGCATCGGTCTCTGTGTGTTGTAAGTAAGCATCCTGATCCACCCAGTGAGCCCTGTAGACGGTTTCTGTGCTGCTCTCAGTTCAGTGCTCCCTCAGCCTCCAGAAGCTGCTGGGGTTGAACAAAGTGAAGAGTCCTGGGGGAAGGGGCACAGCATCAGGGAGAGAAGCCCCCTGGCATCTGTGCTTGGGCCCCTTGGCTCACTGTCATGTCTGTCCCGCAGCTGCTGGACTAAGCACACAGCACCCTCAGTAGCGTTTGTCAGTAGGTCCTCTTCACACACAAACTGCAGCCCAGCCCTGCTTGACAGATTGTGCCCAGAAATGTGATTTGGGGCATGAAGTTCTATAAACTTTTCCCTTAGACATTCAAAAGTGAATATGGTTGAATGGGAAAACTGTGAATTTAAAAACCTAAAAATTTGGGTTTTAGGATTTGTGGTTTTGGATTTTAACTGTTAACCCTCAACTCTGCATTATCAGAGTGTCCGCTCTTTCGGGTATCACCTGGGCCAGCGGAAGCTTATGTAAACCCTTTTTAAGTTGCTGTGCACTCTAACAGGCTGCTTCACCTCTCTGTGACTCAGTATCTCCTGTAAAGAGGTCTGATTTTTGAGATACTTTCTAGATGAGAAAAATCTGTGATCTCATGACATCTCATCCTAGCCTCTTACTGACTCCTGATAGCTGTTCACATTGCCTCAGGACTGGGCAAAATGCAATATAATTGTCATCCAAAACAAGTTGGATTCTTCTTTTCTTCTTCCTTTTCTCCCCTTCCACTTCCTTTCTTCTTTTTTTCTTCCCTCCCTCCCCTCCTTCTTTCTTCCCTTCCTTCTCTTTACTCTCTCTCTTTCTGCCCTATCCCTAGTTCCATTTTACCCTGCTTCTCTTTTTCCCGGCCTCACTCCATTTTTTCATTAGTGAGTTATTCTAAAGTCAAATAGAAACAGAGTTAGGATTGTCTGTATTTTTTGTATAACCTGTTTGTCTGTCACCTTTTCTTATGAGAGAGTCTTTTAGATATAAGTGATACACTGATACAGTTCTCTGTTGTATGTTGTGTTTATTTAATCCTAGGCATATGTGTGGAAAAAAACACAGTGAAAGTTATGGATATTCATATATGTGTGTGTGTAGAGTGTCCTTATTAATTTTTAAAGTGAGAGAATAGTTTATTTTATTTTCTAAATTGAAGATAACTAAATAGATTCACCCTGATGTATTCAGCTGACAACATTTAATTTAAAAATAAAAACAAAATGTCACAACAGAGAATCAGCTTCAGGTTTGGAGGATATTAAAGAACTTGACTTTTAAGAAGGAGAAGTTCACCCAAGGATTTTCTTCTTCCATAGGAAATGATAGTCTTTTTAAACAGTGTAGGAAATGAAAACCAGAAATGATTTTATTAAGAAATATATAGTTGACAGCATCATCATGCAAGCTACTTTGTGACACCCAA
>SJYS01001147.1:121761-134280 GCA_006410695.1 Philantomba maxwellii | reverse complement strand
TCCCTCCTCCTTCCCTCTCCTTTCCCACCCCTTTCTCCCTCTTCCCTCCCCCCCAAAATATTATTTTGATAAAACCTGAGTCACAGCCACGACTTCAGCCCGCACTGGACTCTGTGCTCATGCCCCTGTGGCAGGGACTCAGCTCGTTCATCTTGACCACATCCCCTGGTGCTCACCTCTCCCTCCAAGAGCGAGCCCGCAGAAGAGGGCCCGTTGGGAAGGACCTCCTGAGGGCAGGGTGCACGCCTGTGCAGGCTGCAGAGATGGCTCAGGGCCTTGCTCCAGGACTGGCCTCCCAGCGACGGCTGTGCAGTCAGATCGTGGGAGCCGATCCCTCGCTGCTTCTGACTGTCACGCCGTAAAGACAGACTCGAAACATGCGATTTCTTGAATTGCTCAGGCTCTGTTAACATGTGGATGAAAAAGGACAGAAATGGTGATGATTAGCCCAGTCAGTCTCTCTGTCGAGGCCACAAGGCGACTCCTGGCTGCTCCGATGCGGTGACCAGGGTCCCCTGAGGATGGGGCTTTGGGCTGCGAGGCCTGACCCTCCCTGCCCAGCAGAGGCCATGGGATGGGTGAGGGGCTCTGGGCAGGTGGTGGGTGGGCAGCCCCGAGTTCTGGCCGGTCTAGAAGGGAAGGAAGGAGCCAAGCAGACGGAAATACGCACAACACCCACAGGGACATTTCAGGCCTGACCAGGAGGCCACCCTTCGGAGTCAGGACGCTCTCTGCACCAGCGGGGGTGGATGGGCTCCCTGGGCTGCCGATTCTAGACGGCCCTCAGGAGTCTGCACAGGGATTCTCACGGGTGGCTGCGGCCTTTATACTCCCAGGGAGGTGCACACACAACCAAACTCCTCTTGCCTCCGGAAGAAGATTTAGGAGAAGACAAAGAGGATTTGCGTTGTCTTCAAGAAGGAAAACAGATGGTCAGTATTTTCTTAAGGAATTCTTTCAAAAACTCATCTGACTTGTGAATGGTTGTAAGTCCCAAGCACACACACACTAGGAGAAAAGCTCTCCCTTGGTGTCACGTCTTTAATCTTTTAAAGCAAGGGTCATTATTAAACTCCTGGTCTTCTAAATTCGCTCTGGGCTGCCTTCTCAGAGAAATGTGGGTCATGTAGCATGGGCAGGCCAGACCCAACCCAAAGTGAAACGCAAGCCCTTGTCTTTGGGTTTGTGGACAGGCGTCTTTAGAAAGCAGGGTGGGAGACACAGGGACCAAAGCCAGGTTCTGCCCCCCGGGCCCCTCACACCGGCTCACCGGAAGTGGCCTGGGGGGTGTTTCTGGTCCTGACAGGTGGCGTCTGCCTCCTGCAACATTCAGATCTCTGAACACAAGCCCGCGGTCCCAACATCAAAACACAAGCAAGTTAAACCCAGACTGGGCCCTTTTCTGTTCATATCCTGGAAAAAACTGCCTCCAGATTTTAGGAATAGTTATAGGGAGAAAAATGAAGAAATAGCATTGACTAGACATGTAGGCTGCTTTAAAATCCTGATTTTTCTTTTCTGTGTTCGTTTCAACTAAGCCTCAGTTTTATCAACTGTAAATGGGCGTAATAATAGTATTTTCATCCCAGGTAGGGCTGGTCTCGAATGTTGCCTGTGTAACACAAAGCATAGTATAATTTTTATTATGCAAATTGTCCACACAAGAAAAAGATTGCCTAAAATAGCTCTTTAAGACAAGAAAAGGACTCCCTATGGAGAAAATGAAAACACGTGTACATTTCTGCAGTGGACTGTCTTCTGGAGGAAGAGGAGGCCCTGTCCACACCCTCCATCGGGCTGAAGCTTCGTATTTGTAGAACAGCCTTCGGGATGCGCACGCTCGGGTCCACCTGGGGAGAAGCCAGCACGGCAGATTTCAGGTTCAACGCACAGAAAGTGCCCAAAGGTCGAGCGTCCTTTATACTCAGAGTGTGTCCACCATTCCCATGCTGGCTGCCAGCGTGTCTGCAGGACGCAAAGGGCCAGGCGTGCGTGCTCAGGGCGGCTGCTTCCAGCAGTTGGTCCCACACACCAAACTGGGGGAAACTATTGCAGCTGGAGACGAGGATCTGGCCGGTGGGCTGGTGGTTATCCAAGGTCAGGGTCAAACACCGCAAACATGGAAGATGAGCTCTAACCAGAATTCGTGAGTCCTAGCTCAGCGGGTAGAGAGCAGTCTCCGAGGACTAGAGCTCAGATGTGAACGTGGGCGCTGATGCTGCCCACTGACGGCGCAGCCGCCTGGCGGGTTAGATGCCTCCCCTGGGCGGGCCCACAGCCTCCGCGCGTGCGTGCGTGTGTGTGTGTGTGTGTGTGTCTGTCTGTCTGTCTGTCTGTCTGTCTCTCTCTCCCTGGGTCTTTCCTCTCTCTCTCTCTCTCTCCCTCTCTCCCTCTCTCCCTCTCTCCCTCTCTCCCTCTCTCCCTCTCTCCCTGGGTCTTTCCCAACGCTGGGCTCTTTGCTGAGCCGAAGGTCGGCTCTTCTTCCTCCCGGTAGGTTCCCATCTCTCAAGCTTCTGCCCCAGTGGGTGGTACATCCTACCTCGGGGACAGTGACGACCGGCAGCCAATGTCATTGAGGCCCCCGGATGTGAACCCCCTCTCTTCCCACCAACTCTGTGCTGCTGGCACTGTTGGTGCCCCCATCGCCGCTTTATAAACAGCGAGTCCGAGACTCAGAGAACAAGCGTGCGTACACGCGTGCTGTCACTTCAGTCGTGTCCCACTCCTTGCCACCCCGTAGACTAGCCTGCCAGGCTCCTCTGTCCGTAGGATTCTCCAGGCAAGAACACTGGAGTGGGTTGCTACTTTCTCCTCCAGGGGGGTCTTCCTGACCCAGGGACTGAACGCCCTGCATTGGCAGGCGGGTTCTTTACCAGTAGCACCACCTGGGAAGCCCCCAGGGAACGTGCTGTGCTCCGTCACTCGGTCATCTGACTGCGAGGCGACCCCACGCACTGCAGCCCGCCAGGCTCCTCTGTCCTTGAGATCCTCCAGGCAAGAACACTGGAGTGGGTTGCCATGCCCTCCTCCAGGGGATCTTCCCAACCCAGGGATCGAACCAGCATCTCCATTGTCTCCTGCATCACAGGCAGGTTCCTCACCGCTGAGCCACCGGGGAAGCTCGGGGAACAAGCCCGTCACCTAAATAGGTTCTGGAGAGCTCCAGCCCCGGCACCGGCAGGCTCTCCAGCCCCCGGGTGCGGCCAGCGTGCCCCTGCCTTCAGTCACCAGGTCTGCAGCACGACCTCTAGAGCCACACACGAAGCTAAGATACTTTAAAATCCACCTTCGGACAAGCGTCTGAGTGTCCGCTGTGAAACGCCACGGATCCAAAACCTCAGAGGCATAACTAACACCTGAGGGGTCCACCAGGTTCATTGGGGGAGGAGAGAAGCCTCTGAGCTGCCAAGCGAGGCGGGAACTCTTCGTAGAATTACTTGACATTAGTCTTCTAAGGAAGAGCATTCACTGAGGATCTAAACCTCGGGGTTTTCTCTGCCCCTCTGTCATTTCTTTCCTTCTGTTCTCTCAGACAAGTAAGAATATTAACAAGCTCACACCAGAGTCTGTTTGAAAATGGCTCTGTTTTTACATGTTACAGGGTCCGACCCCCGTCAGTACACAGCAAAAGTCAGGGGCCCGCCTGTGCCCTCGTGGAACACTTATTCTCTCCTTGTGGATTTACTCACATTAATAATCGGCTAACGAGCTCAGCACGTATCTCCGGAGTGTTCGACAGAAGATATTAGAGGTTTTGCGGGTCCCCGGGGTGCAGCAGCACAGAACTCCGATCTGATTCATCTTCCTGGCCTGTTTATATATTTCTCCTCGAGCTCTGATGGTCCGATAAGAAATTCATTCTTGTCTTTCTTTCTTTCGGTTCATGCCTTCCTCTCCAGTCCATGGAAAACTTTATTAAAATAGCTTAACTCTGTTACCCCAGAAGCACAAGGTGTTAATTTAAAAGTGGAGTAGTGTTTGGCTCCTGGACGTCACAGGGTCACCAGACGGGGACGCAGAAAGCCCACCCTGCTGCGCCCCAGCCCGAGTCCCGTTCTGTTGACAGTACGTAGCCCGGAGCGCCAGCCCCCTGGCTGGACCGCCTCCCACCAGAGGCTCACTTTGGAAATGGTCATCAAATCCGTCCTCTCGGGACAGTCCCTGTGAGGTTCCCGGTGACGGGGCAGGGGGAGGGGCCCCTGGGGTCCTGTGTCAGCGTGAAGGGCAGGGAGAAGGGGCCAGTGCTGAGAAGGGGAGGGAACAGCAGCTGCGGGAGGCCCCTGCCCCCGGCAGAGCCGCCGGGTCCATGCTGAGTGCCCCCAGCAGGCGGGCCCCCNCGCCTGTGCAGGCTGCAGAGATGGCTCAGGGCCTTGCTCCAGGACTGGCCTCCCAGCGACGGCTGTGCAGTCAGATCGTGGGAGCCGATCCCTCGCTGCTTCTGACTGTCACGCCGTAAAGACAGACTCGAAACATGCGATTTCTTGAATTGCTCAGGCTCTGTTAACATGTGGATGAAAAAGGACAGAAATGGTGATGATTAGCCCAGTCAGTCTCTCTGTCGAGGCCACAAGGCGACTCCTGGCTGCTCCGATGCGGTGACCAGGGTCCCCTGAGGATGGGGCTTTGGGCTGCGAGGCCTGACCCTCCCTGCCCAGCAGAGGCCATGGGATGGGTGAGGGGCTCTGGGCAGGTGGTGGGTGGGCAGCCCCGAGTTCTGGCCGGTCTAGAAGGGAAGGAAGGAGCCAAGCAGACGGAAATACGCACAACACCCACAGGGACATTTCAGGCCTGACCAGGAGGCCACCCTTCGGAGTCAGGACGCTCTCTGCACCAGCGGGGGTGGATGGGCTCCCTGGGCTGCCGATTCTAGACGGCCCTCAGGAGTCTGCACAGGGATTCTCACGGGTGGCTGCGGCCTTTATACTCCCAGGGAGGTGCACACACAACCAAACTCCTCTTGCCTCCGGGAGGAGATTTAGGAGAAGACAAAGAGGATTTGCGTTGTCTTCAAGAAGGAAAACAGATGGTCAGTATTTTCTTAAGGAATTCTTTCAAAAACTCATCTGACTTGTGAATGGTTGTAAGTCCCAAGCACACACACACTAGGAGAAAAGCTCTCCCTTGGTGTCACGTCTTTAATCTTTTAAAGCAAGGGTCATTATTAAACTCCTGGTCTTCTAAATTCGCTCTGGGCTGCCTTCTCAGAGAAATGTGGGTCATGTAGCACGGGCAGGCCAGACCCAACCCAAAGTGAAACGCAAGCCCTTGTCTTTGGGTTTGTGGACAGGCGTCTTTAGAAAGCAGGGTGGGAGACACAGGGACCAAAGCCAGGTTCTGCCCCCCGGGCCCCTCACACCGGCTCACCGGAAGTGGCCTGGGGGGTGTTTCTGGTCCTGACAGGTGGCGTCTGCCTCCTGCAACATTCAGATCTCTGAACACAAGCCCGCGGTCCCAACATCAAAACACAAGCAAGTTAAACCCAGACTGGGCCCTTTTCTGTTCATATCCTGGAAAAAACTGCCTCCAGATTTTAGGAATAGTTATAGGGAGAAAAATGAAGAAATAGCATTGACTAGACATGTAGGCTGCTTTAAAATCCTGATTTTTCTTTTCTGTGTTCGTTTCAACTAAGCCTCAGTTTTATCAACTGTAAATGGGCGTAATAATAGTATTTTCATCCCAGGTAGGGCTGGTCTCGAATGTTGCCTGTGTAACACAAAGCATAGTATAATTTTTATTATGCAAATTGTCCACACAAGAAAAAGATTGCCTAAAATAGCTCTTTAAGACAAGAAAAGGACTCCCTATGGAGAAAATGAAAACACGTGTACATTTCTGCAGTGGACTGTCTTCTGGAGGAAGAGGAGGCCCTGTCCACACCCTCCATCGGGCTGAAGCTTCGTATTTGTAGAACAGCCTTCGGGATGCGCACGCTCGGGTCCACCTGGGGAGAAGCCAGCACGGCAGATTTCAGGTTCAACGCACAGAAAGTGCCCAAAGGTCGAGCGTCCTTTATACTCAGAGTGTGTCCACCATTCCCATGCTGGCTGCCAGCGTGTCTGCAGGACGCAAAGGGCCAGGCGTGCGTGCTCAGGGCGGCTGCTTCCAGCAGTTGGTCCCACACACCAAACTGGGGGAAACTATTGCAGCTGGAGACGAGGATCTGGCCGGTGGGCTGGTGGTTATCCAAGGTCAGGGTCAAACACCGCAAACATGGAAGATGAGCTCTAACCAGAATTCGTGAGTCCTAGCTCAGCGGGTAGAGAGCAGTCTCCGAGGACTAGAGCTCAGATGTGAACGTGGGCGCTGATGCTGCCCACTGACGGCGCAGCCGCCTGGCGGGTTAGATGCCTCCCCTGGGCGGGCCCACAGCCTCCGCGCGTGCGTGCGTGTGTGTGTGTGTGTGTGTGTCTGTCTGTCTGTCTGTCTGTCTGTCTCTCTCTCCCTGGGTCTTTCCTCTCTCTCTCTCTCTCTCCCTCTCTCCCTCTCTCCCTCTCTCCCTCTCTCCCTCTCTCCCTCTCTCCCTGGGTCTTTCCCAACGCTGGGCTCTTTGCTGAGCCGAAGGTCGGCTCTTCTTCCTCCCGGTAGGTTCCCATCTCTCAAGCTTCTGCCCCAGTGGGTGGTACATCCTACCTCGGGGACAGTGACGACCGGCAGCCAATGTCATTGAGGCCCCCGGATGTGAACCCCCTCTCTTCCCACCAACTCTGTGCTGCTGGCACTGTTGGTGCCCCCATCGCCGCTTTATAAACAGCGAGTCCGAGACTCAGAGAACAAGCGTGCGTACACGCGTGCTGTCACTTCAGTCGTGTCCCACTCCTTGCCACCCCGTAGACTAGCCTGCCAGGCTCCTCTGTCCGTAGGATTCTCCAGGCAAGAACACTGGAGTGGGTTGCTACTTTCTCCTCCAGGGGGGTCTTCCTGACCCAGGGACTGAACGCCCTGCATTGGCAGGCGGGTTCTTTACCAGTAGCACCACCTGGGAAGCCCCCAGGGAACGTGCTGTGCTCCGTCACTCGGTCATCTGACTGCGAGGCGACCCCATGCACTGTAGCCCGCCAGGCTCCTCTGTCCTTGAGATCCTCCAGGCAAGAACACTGGAGTGGGTTGCCATGCCCTCCTCCAGGGGATCTTCCCAACCCAGGGATCGAACCAGCATCTCCATTGTCTCCTGCATCACAGGCAGGTTCCTCACCGCTGAGCCAACGGGGAAGCTCGGGGAACAAGCCCGTCACCTAAATAGGTTCTGGAGAGCTCCAGCCCCGGCACCGGCAGGCTCTCCAGCCCCCGGGTGCGGCCAGCGTGCCCCTGCCTTCAGTCACCAGGTCTGCAGCACGACCTCTAGAGCCACACACGAAGCTAAGATACTTTAAAATCCACCTTCGGACAAGCGTCTGAGTGTCCGCTGTGAAACGCCACGGATCCAAAACCTCAGAGGCATAACTAACACCTGAGGGGTCCACCAGGTTCATTGGGGGAGGAGAGAAGCCTCTGAGCTGCCAAGCGAGGCGGGAACTCTTCGTAGAATTACTTGACATTAGTCTTCTAAGGAAGAGCATTCACTGAGGATCTAAACCTCGGGGTTTTCTCTGCCCCTCTGTCATTTCTTTCCTTCTGTTCTCTCAGACAAGTAAGAATATTAACAAGCTCACACCAGAGTCTGTTTGAAAATGGCTCTGTTTTTACATGTTACAGGGTCCGACCCCCGTCAGTACACAGCAAAAGTCAGGGGCCCGCCTGTGCCCTCGTGGAACACTTATTCTCTCCTTGTGGATTTACTCACATTAATAATCGGCTAACGAGCTCAGCACGTATCTCCAGAGTGTTCGACAGAAGATATTAGAGGTTTTGCGGGTCCCCGGGGTGCAGCAGCACAGAACTCCGATCTGATTCATCTTCCTGGCCTGTTTATATATTTCTCCTCGAGCTCTGATGGTCCGATAAGAAATTCATTCTTGTCTTTCTTTCTTTCGGTTCATGCCTTCCTCTCCAGTCCATGGAAAACTTTATTAAAATAGCTTAACTCTGTTACCCCAGAAGCACAAGGTGTTAATTTAAAAGTGGAGTAGTGTTTGGCTCCTGGACGTCACAGGGTCACCAGACGGGGACGCAGAAAGCCCACCCTGCTGCGCCCCAGCCCGAGTCCCGTTCTGTTGACAGTACGTAGCCCGGAGCGCCAGCCCCCTGGCTGGACCGCCTCCCACCAGAGGCTCACTTTGGAAATGGTCATCAAATCCGTCCTCTCGGGACAGTCCCTGTGAGGTTCCCGGTGACGGGGCAGGGGGAGGGGCCCCTGGGGTCCTGTGTCAGCGTGAAGGGCAGGGAGAAGGGGCCAGTGCTGAGAAGGGGAGGGAACAGCAGCTGCGGGAGGCCCCTGCCCCCGGCAGAGCCGCCGGGTCCATGCTGAGTGCCCCCAGCAGGCGGGCCCCACCCTGCCCCTGCCGGGGCGGGCACTGCGGGTACCTGGGGCCCACAGCACACCCCACGCACCCCCGAACCGCCTGCCAGACGTGAGCCCCTGATGAGGCGCTCGTGAGATCCTGCACCGCAGACTTTGGGGAGCAGGCAGGTTCTCCTTTCTCTCTTCTTTTTCCTATTTTCTGTGGCCTGTCTTCTCCATGACCTCCGCCCCGCCATGAAGGGGTCTGTGCTGGGCTGCGGGTGGGGGCGCAGCTGGGAACCAGGTGGGGGGCTGTTCGTGGAGACGCTTGTGCCGGAGCGCCGCTGCTGTGTCTGTATCGTAACACACACCAGGCCCTGAACCGGAGGGGCTGCGCTCCAGGTGGGGCTGGGGGCGGGGGAGGCGCAGCTCTGACCCCACGCCTCACCCCTCCCCTCGGCGGGTGGGCCAGAGTGGAGGACAAGGCCGGGATGCAGGCCCAGCTGCAGGGAGGACCGTTAAGAATGAGAGTCCAGCCACCCGGCTGCCTCCACAGTGAGGACATCCGGGGGGAGCCTGGCTTCCTTCCACAGTGGCTTGGGGTCCTTCGGGCTGCGTGTGTCCCTGAAGGACACAGCCTGGCAGGTGCAATGGTGCAGGAGACAGAGGCCGTGCCAGGCGCTCAGGAAGGGGGCAGGGAGCAGGGCTGGGGGCTCCGGGCTGCAGTGCACACACTCGGGTGCGATCCCGAGTCCAATCCAGGAACACACACTTACAGAGCCTCTCGGCCTGCAGCGAGGTGTCCCTGACCCGCACCAGTCACCCGTGACCCTGGCAGGGAACAGCCAGGAAGCCTGCCTGGAGGAGGGGCCCCTGCTAAGCTGGAAGGATGGTGGGCTGTGGGGAGGCGGGAGGATCTCCTGGCCAGGTGGGCAGAGCGGGTGGGGGAAGGTGCAGGGCCCTTGTGGGTGGGATGGAGGTGCCAGGAGGGGCTCGGCAGTGGGCTGTGCGGGGCGCTGGCGATGGGTGAGGACGGAGCCGCTCGGGCTTTGTTCTGGGTGAGGAGGGTGATGAGCAGGCTGGCAGCTGGGTGATGGTGGGGAGGCAGGGAGGCCCTGAAGAACCCCGTGAAAGCAGCAAAATCGGCTGGGATTGGAGAGAAGAGAGGAAGGAGTCGGGGCTTCCCCTGCATTCCCGGGGAGAGAATTCATGAAAGCGCTCAGNCGGGCTTTGTTCTGGGTGAGGAGGGTGATGAGCAGGCTGGCAGCTGGGTGATGGTGGGGAGGCAGGGAGGCCCTGAAGAACCCCGTGAAAGCAGCAAAATCGGCTGGGATTGGAGAGAAGAGAGGAAGGAGTCGGGGCTTCCCCTGCATTCCCGGGGAGAGAATTCATGAAAGCGCTCAGGGTCAATGGAAGGAGTGTGTCTTTCCAGAAAAAAATGAGTGAACGATAACTATTTTCACCAGCAGTATGATGCGAACGCTTGCTATCTTGTTCTACGTGTTTAGTCAGATGCTGTTAGAATCCAATCCCCGTGGCTGCCGTGGTGAAGGCTCCCAGACCAGGCGCTAAAGCAGTGGAAACCCCGTTTCCCCGTCTGGAGGTTGGGGGCCAAGAGCAAGGCCCGCAGACTGGCCGTGACGGAGGACCTGCCCCACGACTCCGTGCCTCCCTGCCTCCCGGGTCCCCGGGTCCCCAGCTCGTGAACACACCACCCTCTGCCTGCGTCTGCATCCAAACCCCTCCTTCCGGGACGGCCACCCACCCCAGAGTGACCCCCTCTTACCAGACCCCATCTGCTGCGTGCGCTCAGTCGCTCAGCCGTGTCCGCCTCTGCCACCCCGTGGACTGTATGTAGCCCGTCAGGCCCCTCGTCCGTGGGATTCTCCAGGCAGGAATACTGGAGTGGGTTGCCGTGCCCTCCTCCAGGGGGTCTTCCTGACCAGGGACTGAACCCCCGTCTCCTACTCTGCAGGTGGATTCTTTACCCTGCGGCCACTGGGAAGCCCCATCTGCAGTGACCTCATCCCCGGATAAGGTCTCCTCTCAGGTGCCTCAGGCACTCAGGNGGGGGTCTTCCTGACCAGGGACTGAACCCCCGTCTCCTACTCTGCAGGTGGATTCTTTACCCTGCGGCCACTGGGAAGCCCCATCTGCAGTGACCTCATCCCCGGATAAGGTCTCCTCTCAGGTGCCTCAGGCACTCAGGTCCTGGGGATCTCAGCGTGTCTTTTGAGGAGCACACAGTTCAACCCGTTATCATTGTGCTTTCAGGGGCTAAACATTTTTATTACTTAAAAGCCAGTCCAAGTTTACAGTTCTCCCACAATCATGAGCTCAGAGGGGACATATTTTGCAAATCCTGCTCCAAATATCAACCAGAGGAAGCCACCAAGTTGTTGAAAGATGCTTATCTCCTCTGCCAGCCTGGATTGGCCGATGTCTCAGACGTTGCTGGACATCCAGGGTTCAAGCTGCGGGTTGGATGGCTTCCCAGATGGACAGACAATGGGGGCCACCCAGACAGACGGCCTGGCCTCCTCACCCCGGATGGACTGCCGGGGAGGCTCCTCAGCCAGCAACCCCAGCAAAGGGTGCGGAGAAGGGGCCAGAGGCTGGCCAGGCCCCAAGGGAGCACCAGAGACCAACCGCACTGCAGCACCGCGGGCGCTGCAGCCCGGCGGCTGCATCGGACGTTGAGGACTCGGCCCCCTGCCCCCCGGCCCACCCCGCTTCTCTGTTGTTGCTGCCTCTCCTGAGTTCTTTCGAGGTCAGTGGCAGCTGCGGTGTTCTAGCCGGGGTGAGTGAGGGCGAGCAGTGTGTCCCTGTGTCCCTGTGCAAGGCTGGCCGCGGGGCTGGATGCGGGGAACGCAGCGGCCAAGGGCTCCGCTGTCCGCGCTGCCGGGGGGCAAAGCCGGTGATCAGCTGGCCACCGGGTCAGTCCCGTCGTCTCCCTGAGCGTATGACCATCACGTGCGGAGGAGACTTCAGTCCAGGGTGACGGTGCACAGCACCCCGAAATCACGGTGGGGCAAGATGCAACGCGAGCAATTAACCAAGAAAAACTATCCGGGGAGCTACCGGGGAGATCGTTAGAGCGGAAAAACAAGCAGGATAATTACACAAAATGCCTCCACCAACTCAGAGGAAGCGCGGGGCCCAGAATGGCTGGTAGCAGCTGGATCGCACCCTCTGATCACAGCGAGCGGATGTTTCGAGGAATACATTTTCTGGGAGAGGGAAGTGTATTTCGGTCTCCTGGGAGGTGCGTGTGACGGATCTTACAGGGGCAGGGAAAGCTTCCTCACTGAAGACACGGCCCCGAGTCTTGCCTACAGAGTCGGGAGGGGAGGAGGGTCTCGGTCCTGGCCATCCTTGTGGTTTCTGAGGATAGGGGGCAAGGCGCTCTCACAAGGGTGGTGAGCAAAGGCAGGCAGCGGGCTGTCTGGAGAACACCTTCTGCCGTCTGGTCTGATTTGGGGTCATTCCCAGCCCCCCAGCAACTCCACACCCCAAGTCTTGAGCAAAGCGCTGCTGCTGCAGGGGCTCACAGTGCGTGACTCCACACCCCTTACGGGGTCTTGAGACCAGAAGGAGCAGCGAACAGGAGCCCAAACAAACCCACCACAGGCTCAAGGCAGGAGCAAATGCTGACGCTGGGCGCGCAGTGACGGGGCCAGGAAGCAAAGGACTCTCTTTCTCAGCCTGAATTTGTAGTTCATCCTGGGTTCCCCAGGTGACTCGGTGGTAAAGAGCCCACCTGCCAGTGCAGAGGCTGTGGGTTTGATCCCTGGTCCAGGAAGGTCCCACAGGCCATGAAGCGGTGAGGCCCGTGAACCACAACCGCTGGCCCTGGGTGCCACGCCGCTGAAGCCCACGGGCCCGAGCCCCTGCGGCACAGGAGCGGAGCCCCGCGGTGCGCAGCCCGAGCCTGGAGGCCGCACAGGAGAGGAGCCGCCGCGCAGCACGGGCAGAGGAAGGCCCGCGCAGCAGCGAGGACCCAGCTCAGTCAGGAAGAAGTCGACAAGACAAGCTTTCACCTGCCTTCAGCCCTTATTTCACCTCTAAACTCCCCTGATGGCGTAGCCTGGAGAAAATGAGCTAGACTTAGGGTTTATCTGTGCTGGTTTTGCCCACAT
>SJYS01001147.1:100542-117328 GCA_006410695.1 Philantomba maxwellii | reverse complement strand
ATGGACTGTAGCCTGCCAGGCTCCTCTGTCCATGGGGATTCTCCAGGCAAGAATATTGGAGTGGGTTGCCGTTTTCTTCTCCAGGGGATCTTCCTAACCCAGGGGTTGAACCCGGGCCTCCTGCCTTGACACGTGGATTCTTTACCGCCTGAGCCCCCAGGGCCACCTAGAGAGAGGTGTGTCACGGTGGGTCAACTCACGCACCCTCGATCTGGCCAGGCAGGTCCAAGTCTGTAGGCTGGCCATCAGCCTGTGACCTCAGGCAGGAGCTCCCTGCCCGGGATTGTCTGCTCCATCCTTAGGGAGACCTCAGTTCTGCTCTTAAGACCTTTCAATTAATTGGACCAGCCCTCACTCCCCATCAGAATTATCAAGGATAATCTGCTTTGTGCAATTGATTGCAGGTATTAATTATATCCACGAAACACCTTCACAGCCATAGTGAGATCAGCAGTCTAGACTGACACCACGGTCCACCCCCGGTCAGAGGGCTGGCAGGCACCTCCTGCAGCCCTGCTTCATCTCCAGATAAGCACCGCAGCACAGCCACACGTCTGCCCAACACGATGCAACCAAAAGCCTGCTCTCTCCACAGAAGAGGGCGAAAGAATCTCGGGACGATGTCCATTTCTCTCCTTGACATCGCAGGACTTACGTCAGGAGAAACACAAAAGCGGTCATCCTGGTTTCTGCAACTGACCACAAGGTCAAGGCTGCTATTTGCTGCTATTCTTCTCTGACCACCCTCTCTGGATTCCTCTTGCCCTCAGCAAGCCTCCCAGCTGACCTCGCTCTTTACCTGGCAGGACAGCCCCAAGCTTCACCCCAGACAGTCTGAGCCGTTAGCGGGGCTGCCTGGACTGGGTCGCCACAGTTCTCAGGCGGCCTCACTTCCAGGACATGGAGATACTGAGAGACACCCAAGCCATCGCCTGGGCTCTGGATACGCCCTTCCTCACCTCCACTGAGCGCAGCAGCCAGATTTCCCCTTGGCCATCGCGATCACTCGCCCCAGCCAGGACAGGCTCTCCCTTCTTGCCTGTGGACTTGCAGGTATGAGGGGCTCCAAGTGACCAGGGCAGCCATCTCAACCTCAGGTCAAAGGAGCATTGTCCGTCTCCTGATGGAAGCATCCCTCCCGCCCGTGAGCGCTGCGGTTAACAGGTCACCTGTGCTAACAGGGAGGGTGGAGCTGCACGCCCACCGCCTGGCTCGGCCACCAGAGAAGCGGCGGCAGCACCTCCGTGGACACTGACATGCAGCCTGTGCGGCTCTGGGAGCCCTGCCCAGCCCGGCAGGGCATTGCCACCCAGCTGGCATTGTAACTGATCCTTCAGGAGGCCACGCCATGGCTCCAACTAGCCAGCTGCTCCCCGCGGGCGGGGACGCAGGGGTCGTGGGCCCACGCCTCACCTTCCTGTGCAGTGAGCATCCTGATGGGAAGGGGCTGCGTGGAGTACCCAGCCGTGGTGAGGCATCCTGCGTGTCCATGGTTGGCAGTCTGGGCAGAAGGATTGCATGAAGGGAGGAAATCTGTACCCAAAGTGAGCATCCGTCCCAGCGGGAACAGAGCACTGCTCCTTCCACGATGGAAGTGGTCCAGCGTCACCAACCTGCTGCCAGCTGGCTGGCGGGTCTCCCCCAGGAGGAGCGCCCTCCCCAGTCTGGGTCCTGAGCATTGCTCTTTAGACTAGAACAGAAGACAGAGATCTCTAATGCAGGTAAGACTTGCTCGGCGAAACCAGGAAGTGAGGTATGAAAACACCAGAAGTGAGGTGGGAACCCACCAAGTGAAGTGTGAACCCACCAAGTGAGGTGTGAAACCACCAAATGAGGCATGAAAATACAAACTGAGGCATGAACCCAAGAAGTCAGGTGTGAACCCATGAAGTGAGGTGTGAAACCACCAAGAGAGGCGTGAACCCACAAACTGAGTGAAACAACAAACTAATTGAAACCACCAAGTGAGGTGTGAAACCACGAAGTCAGGAGTGAACCCACGAAGTGAGGTGTGAAACCAAGAAGTGAGGCGTGAAACCACAAAGTGAGGCGTGAAGCCACAAAGCGAAGTGTGAACCCATGAACTGAGGCATGAACCCACGAAGGGAGGCGTGAACCCACAACGTGAGGGGTGAACCCACGGTGAGGTGGAGCCTCTCTGAGCCTTGCTGCAGCCCTCCTGGGGCCTCGTTGCCCAGAAGCCGCCCTTCCCGCCTTTCCCGATGTCACAGCCAGGGAGCCGCTTGCTCTGCCGGGAGGTGCGCTCTCACCTTGGGTGCGGGAGGAAGACTGTGGTTGGAGTGAGCAGTCACGGTCTCCCCCCTGCCAGGGCTCGGCCTCAGGCCCACCCATGGGCCAGCTCTGACTAGCAGCTGTGAGAGAGACAGGCGTTCTGGGAAACATCTCCCTTCCAGATGAAAAGCTATCTCTTCACAAGGAAAAATTCCCCTTTCCATTGCCTCCTACTTTTCTGCTTGAGATACAGCAGTCTTTTGACCATAAGTCAACAAAATTAGGGAGAGAAAAGACAAGCTCAAGAATATATTTCTGTGAATATTCATCACAGTCATTGATAAGAACAAAAATAAGGAAGGAAATTAAATGTTTAAAAGGGATTAAAATATAGAGATGTATCTATAGGATGATACGATACAACCACAGACATATTTATTGGCAAGAAAACGTTGTTATGATCATTTGTTAGGGGACAAAATCAGGTTACAAATAGTTTGTGCATGCAAGCGCGCTCAGTCACTTCAGCCTGGTCTGACTCTTTGCAGCCCCATGGACTGCAGCCCGCCAGGCTCCTCTGTCCGTGGGATTCTCCAGGCAAGAATACTGGAGCGGGTTGCCATTTCCTCCTCCAGGGGATCTTCCTGACTCAGGGGTTGAGCCTGAGTCTCCTGTGTCTCCTGCGTTGGGGGCAAATTGTTCACCACTGTGCCACCTGGGAAGCCCACGGACCGTCTGTAGGAGCCGTTTTTCGTGAATATGTGTGAGTTTGTATGATAAAGAAAGAAAGGGGGAGGTTACAGACCAACACGCCAACACTGGTAACCTTCCAACGGGGGAATTATGGGTAATTTTTTTCTAAACGGAAGGAGAGAAAAGCCCTGCTTTCCCAACATTGTTGAGTCTTGGGCTCCACAGAACAACCTGCCAACAGGTGTTTCTGCATGAGCTAGCTAAATATCCATCCTACTTCCAACCTGGCAGTAATATCTGGTATTTTCAGTTGAACACTTACTGACGCGCTGCACATATTTCTGAAAGGGTTTCTCCTCAGCCACTAGAGGTGTCCTGCAATCTCAGCTGTCTCGCCAGTAACGAACCCCCTGCCAGTGCAGGAGATGCAGAGACTCGGGCTCGATCCCTGGATCAGGAAGAGCCCCGGAGGAGGGCGTGGCACCCACTCCAGCATTCTCGCCTGGAGAGTCCCAGGGACAGAAGAGCCTGGTGGGCTGCAGCCCATGGGGTCACACAGAGTCGGACACGGCTGAGTTCAGCGTGAGGAGCCGTGGTCGGAGGGCACCTCGACAGGCGTGCTCGCCTGGCGCTCTGACACGCTTCGTCTCCTCCAGATCGCCGCTCTTCTCCGTAGCCTCTTCCTTCCTTTCCCAGGAACACAGAGGCAGGGCCCTTCCCGTGTGTGCTTCCCAGCCTCTGCCCCCAGACTGCTGTCCCCTCGCTGGACGGAGAGCGCTGTGCACACGAGAGTAACACACACCCGTCTCCCTCCCTCCTCCCTGCAGCCTCCATCCCCCCACGCTCACTGCACACTCCCCTCCCCGCCCTTNTCCTCCCCTCCTCCCTTCTCCCTCCTCCTCTCCCTCCTCCCTTCCCCTCCCCTCCCTCTTCCTCTCCCTTCTCCCTCCTCCCTCTCCCCAGGGCCCCAGGCTCCTATCACTGTCAGATCCATTATTCACACACTGTACTTTTCCCACTTACATTAAGGTGATTATTGCTCCCTCCTCCCTGCTTTTTCTTTGCTCTCTTCTTCCCCAAAAGGGAGGTAGGTGGGTATTAATACAAACATTCTTTATTATTTTGGCAAGGAAAACAAATGAGAATCAAGTAGTCTTCTTCCTGTCAGAGTGCCGATGAAGAGAAGCGTCAATAAACAGAACAGTCTCCTGAGCTGCTGGCTCGAGATCCCACATGGGAAGTAGAATAAAGCAGATCCTGACACGGAGAGAGACGCGGACGCGGGGTGCTCACTCTGAGCTCGGGGCTGCTCGGCCCCCCATGACTGCTGTTTGTCTGTTAACCGTTGCTGAATGGAGACTGGCCCTAACTTGCTCAGGGTCCACCTGGAGCCCAGCTCCTGGCCCCTTGCTGCCCTCGGCTCCTCCTCACCCTGCCCCCTGCCTCCCTGATGTCATCCAGCCCTGACCTCCTTTCAAGGGACCACCTGCCTGACCCCGGGGATTTCCAGGCACACGGACGCCACGTGCCCGAGCGGCTTGTACACACCTGTGGGAAGGGAGACAAAGGAGATGGACCGACAGAGAGAGAGAGAGACTGTTCCAGCAGAAATCCACCCTGGGATGTAAGAAGCTCTGCTCCTCCCTCCACACAGGCCCTGGGTGCTGATCTCAAGGAGCCTTGGGCAGAGGCTGGTCAGGACAGGAAACGCCGTGTCTCAGAATCCGGGGCACCTGGAAAAGCAGCATGAAGGCTGAATAGGGAGCTCGATCCCCTCAAGGCCCGGCCCGGACGGGGCCCAGCTCCCCCCGAGGCCCGGCCCGGACAGGGGGCCCGGCTCCCCCCGAGGCCCGGCCCGGACAAGGCCCGGCTCCCCCCGAGGCCCGGCCCGGACAGGGGCCTCCCCACTTAGGCTGCTTCCAGAATCCCCTGGTGCTGGGGCTGTTCCTGGGGTCACTGGGCAAGCCGGCAGGAAGCGAGAGAGGAGACCCCAAGCCCGCTGTGCCTCCGTGGTCTCTCTGCGCCATCTGCGTCTACCCACCTACCCTATCGCCCACTTACTATCTATGTTCTAGCTGTTCATCTCTCTGGTCACCTATCTCATATCTATCTATCGTATATCTGTTTATCTACCTGTCAGTCACCACCCCGAGAAGCCTCCCTGGGAACTGGCACCGTAAGCGCTGTAGATCAAGGCGCGCCTGTCCACTCTGCGAGCTGGCCAAAGTGCCGTGTGTCCCCCAGCTTTGCACTGCTATGGTTGGCGTTACCGCTGGCTGCTGAGGAGGCCTCTGGCCCAGAGGCCACAGGAACAAGCTCCCAAAGACAGGAGCGCGGCTGTGGGTCTGAGGTCCAAGCCCACCATCAAGTAGCTGATGATGGATCAGTCCCTCCGCCTGTAAAGTGAGGTTCCGGAACCGAGCTCCCTTTCCCTCTAAGCTGCCAGGACCCGACAATCTCAGTCTCAAGCTGAGCAGGTGAGCAGTCCTCAGCAGCAGCACAGAGAACAAAGCGCGCGCGGACCTTGTTTAACAGAAAGGAGTCCCGTTAGAAAGCGCCGGGAAGGGCTCCAGGGCCCGGCATCACTGAACGACTCAGAAGGAAGAGAAAAAGTCTTCTCCGTCACTCACTCTCTGCTTCTCTCAGTCGGGCAGCACTGCTTTTACTGGAGAATAAGTTTTTCACAAAGATTTTGCCCACTATCCAACACTGAGTCTCTAAATCATCAAACCAACAAAATGAATTTCCAAGTTGGTTAAAAAAACTGCAGTTCTCAAACGAAATCGGCTGGTTTTCTCAAATCTCTTTGTAAAAGGTATTCAGTAAGTGCCAACAACTTGCTGGGGCCCTGGAGTTCAGGGTCAGCAATGGCCTGAATCTGGGGTATCCCGAGATCTTGCCTGCTCCCCACCTCGGGGCCTGGCACCCCGCAGCCCAGGGCCAAGGACCCACTCGGTGTGTGTAGGCCCAGCCACACACACTGAAATGCAGTGGAAAAAAGCTTGGAGAAACTGCCACCAGAATCCTCGTTTTTTGTAAGATTTATTTTATTTGCATTTATTTAGAAAGCCACCCCCCAACACACACACACTCAGGACACCCATCTGTCAAATCCTTTGTCTTCCAGACCATTTCCAAAGGTGTGACCTGTTTTAAGAGAAGGTGAAATTTGAGGGGGGAAAACCCTGCAGAGCAGAAACATTAAGGATGAGTATTCACATGTCAAAAAAATGCACTGCCTTATGGAAGATTCACGGCAGTGTTTTCAGTTCTATACAAATCCAGTGTTTTAAATGCCGTTCAGTTAGAAAAACGGATTCACACTCGCCCCTCCTTCCACTTTGTCTCACCTGAGGCGCAGCGTGGTGAGCCATTGCTGCCACTTTCCTTCTGGGGAATCTTGGGCTTCCCTCGAGCCAGGCGCGCCGCATCACGCTGACAGCGCGCTGACCGCAGTCCTGTGAGGTCTGCAGCATGTCCTGCCGGCAGCTAGGAGGGAGTCACCCGGTCTGTCCTTCTGCAAAGTGGGGACAGCCTTGCTGACCGCACCGGCGTCTCAGGACGGTGCTGGGTTCACAAAGCGAGACAAGCAAGGCCCACCCCGACACGGACCGCGAGCGCTCTGGGGACAAACGGGCCACCTGATCAGGGTGGGTGCCCCCGCCCCCCCGGGCAGGGATTCGGGGTCACGGCGACCCGCAGCCACTGCCCAAGGCACATGCCTTCCGGCCGTGTCCTCCCCTGGAATCCGTCTGACCCCTGCCCTGCCTCCTCAGGCCACGTGGGCCCCGGGCCCGCTGCCCAGAGGGTGCAGGGGAGCAGACTGGGCCTTACCCAAGGGGCCACACCACAGACCAGCGAGCCCCCTTTCCGTGGAGGCGGGAGGACCCCCACCTCTGAGCGAATGAAGAAGCCAGAGCCCCCCCCATCTCCGTGACCTCTGCCGGGGACACAGGGGACAGGCCATCCCCTGGACGCCGAGGCCGTGCTCTGACCACGTCAGGGCCCTCTTCCATTTCCAGCATCACAGGGGGAAGGGGCGCAGCATGGCCGCCTGCCAGCCGCGTGAGCAGCAGGATGCGGGCAGAGAGGGGGGACACGGGGCGCCAGGCCTCCCCCCGCCTCCGGAAAGACTCCAGCTCATCCGGCCCGCCTGGGGCCATGCCGCAGGCTCCTCCCGCTCGGCCCCTGACGGCCAGTGTGCCCCCGCTTGGCCACCCCAGGACTGTGCTTCTGGGAACAGCCCACCCATGCATGTCACAGCTGCTGGGGGCAGGGGTCGGGGAACAGGGCAGGGCCGGGGGAGGACAGGCCCTCGGGGTCCCGCGGGCAGGCTGCGCCGATGCTCGCCAGGGGGCGATCCCAGGGTCAGCGTGGACGCGCTCATGGCCGAGGAGACGCGCTGTGGAGTCCTCACTCGTCAGCCCCAAGCGCCTGTCAGTTTGCACACGGTTGCTTCTAGCTCGTCTCAGGAGAGCGCTGTGCAGTGAGGGGCCGTCTCCATGCTGGGCTGCAGGGCCCAGACGGGGACACGCGGGGGCGGGGACCTGTGACCAAGGACGCGGGCCGCTCCGCCACCCGCCCTCCTTCCACTCCCAGCCCGGACCGCGTCCTCCGCCCCAAGTCGGGCCTCTGCGGTCCTGAGAGCTCGGAAGGGCGCGAGGGGAGGACGGAGGGGCTTTCCCGGGCTGACCCCGTGGGAAGGGCCCCGAGGGGGTCCTTTGATCTTCCTCCCCCAGACCTCCCCCCGCCGCTCACCCCTCAACGCCCGCTTCTCTAAGCAGCCCGAGGCCGTGCTGACGCGAGCCCGGGGCAGGGCGGGGAGGGGCCTGCAGGCGCCCCAGCGCCTCCCTTCCCCTGGCCGCCCTCCCGGCCGCCGGCTGCCGGGCTCGGGACACGCGCCCCCGGGACGCCCTCCGCCCAGCCGCGCCGGGCCTCCCCAGGCCGCGCCCCCGGAAGACACTGTCTCACAGGGTCAGTCCCGGGAGCAGGAACTCGTGACGGAGGCGCCCGGGGAGGAGGCAGGAGGAGACGAGAGGCCACGCCGTGAGAAAGCTGTGCCCAGCGGGAAATCAGGCCGGTGGCCTCCCGGGCCTCCTTGTCCCCCGCTTTCTGCCAGAGAGCAAACCGTTACTGACTTTGCAGGACTGACAGCGACGTCACAGAGTCGGCTCGGGGGGGGGGGGCNCCCCTGAGGGAGTCAGAATTTGAAGTCAGTTCTAAGTTGTGTTGGGGTCCTTAGAACTGTTTAAGAGCCTAGTTCCTTTTCATGTTTTAACCATGTATATGATATATCATTTGCCAAGAACTCTTAATGGTGAATATATTAAAATCATTGATTAGAAACACCACCAAAAGTTAAAGTTTTCAATACTAGGACTAGTTTATAACTATGGACATTCCTAGAAATTTTTGTTTAGACCTTCTGTAATGTTCATTTGTTATTGAAGCATAAATTGAAGCATAGTTAATTTACAATGTTGCATTAGTTTTTAGTGTACAGCAAAGTGATTCAGTTATACATATTTTATATATTACATATATATTCTTTTTCAAATTATTTTTCATTATAGGTTATTATAAAATATTGAGTGAATTTCATTGTGCTATACAGTAGGCCTTTGCTGTTTATCTATTTTATGTACAGTACAGTGTATATGCTAATCCCAAACTTCAAATTTTTCTCCCCTTCCCCTGCTATCTTTTAGGTAACCATATGCTTACTTCTGTTTTGTGAATGAATTCATTTGTATTACTTTTTAGATTCCCCATGTAAGTGATACCATATAGCAGTTGTCTTTGTCTGACTTATTTCACTTAATATGATAATCTCTAGGTCCATCCTGCTCTTGCTGTGGCTAAGTAGCTTCAGTTGAGTCCGACTCTTTGCGACCCCATAAATGGCAGCCCACCAGGCTCCTTTGTCCCTGGGATTCTCCAGGTAAGAATACCAGAGTGGGTTGCCATTTCCTTCTCCAATGCATGCATGAACGCTAAGGTCCATCCATATTGCTGTGAGTGGCATTATTTCATTTTTACACCTGAGTAATATTCCACTGGGTACATATACTGCCTCTTCTTTATCCATTCCTTTTTTGATGGACCCTTATTAGGTTGCTTCAATGTCATGGCTATTGTAAATAGTGCTAATATGAGCATTGGGGAGCATATATCCTTTTGAAAGTGTTTTCTCTGGATGGGNTGCTAAGGTCCATCCATATTGCTGTGAGTGGCATTATTTCATTTTTACACCTGAGTAATATTCCACTGGGTACATATACTGCCTCTTCTTTATCCATTCCTTTTTTGATGGACCGTTATTAGGTTGCTTCAATGTCATGGCTATTGTAAATAGTGCTAATATGAGCATTGGGGAGCATATATCCTTTTGAAAGTGTTTTCTCTGGATTGGGAAAAAAAAAAAAAACAATCTCTTCAGTAAGTGGTGCTGGGAAATTGAATTTAGAGATATTTGAGTTTGCTGAAATTTGAGCAAGAGAAAGGCTGACTACATAATAAGACTGATCTTTTGAAAATTAGTGAAATTATTTGAGGGCTAGTTCTCACTAGGAAAATGAACTATCACCCAAAGATTTTTATTTTGAAAGCTAAATTTGATGGCAATTAGACAAAAATTAATTTCCCTATTTAAAGGTATTATCTACTGATTCTATCTTTCCATGTGCCTTGAAGATATTCAGTACCTTACATGTATTACCTCATTCACTTTCTCATCATGTGTATACATATTCTTTTTTCCTACAGGTGAGGAAGAAGCTTTTCTACAGGTGAAGCTTAAAGAAGATAACTGCCTTGCTCACTCAAACTTTTGGCAAATAGCCTATAGTGTGATCTGTGCTTGGCTGTGTTTTATCTTTGGTGTCTTAGTTACTTTTCTGCATTTGCTTCAAAAATTGAAAATGTCAAAAAGCATAAGAAAAAATGCATAATCACAGAGGTTAAAATTGAGCATTTATATCCAATTCAGTGAAAAAACAAATTGGCTGGTGGATTTTGTTACCTATCTTCAATACCAAGACCATGGCTAAATAAGGGTTCTCTAATATTCAGATTCCAAGAATAAAAGTATACTTTATTAGTGTGAGTAAAATAAACTATTCAATTCCAGTTCACCCTGTTTCCATCTTAACTCACCAAATATGCATCTCTTGTCCTATAATCCACTCATATAGAGGCAATCACCAATTATCTGTTGATAGCATCATCATTACAATTATTATACTAATGGTGCTTTCTTATTCATGTATGATGTATGTGGAGATGTGGATAAATTTATTCTGAACCTCCCTTGTATCTCAGATGGCCAAAAAAAAAATCTGCTTGCAAAATCTGCAGTTGATCCCTGGGTCAGGAAGATCCCCTGAAGAAGGAAATGGGAACCCACTCCAGTGTTCTTGCCTGGAAAATTCCATGGACCGAGGAGTCTGGCAGGCTACAGTCCATGGGGTCACAAAGAGTCAGACACGACTGAGCAATTAACACATTCTGAGCCTTGTCTTCCCTATTTTTAAAAGATAGCTAGTAATACCACCCCAAAGATAATTTCAGAAAGTTTGTGGGAAGCACCTAGAATAGAGCCTAGCACATGGAAGGAAAATGATAAAAAGAGGTGCCCAGCACTGCATCATCTCTGAGATTATTTTGCAGTGATCATTATGTATATCTCATCAATCTAACTTCTATTCCTATGGGGCCTTTAATACAAGTATAAATGCAACAGATATTTAATAATGGGACTCCACATATTCATTAGTGGATCAACTACCAAGAACAGAGGCCGAAGGGCAAAAATTATCAGGAGCTTCTGGCAGAAGCTGTACTCTCTATGCCACTGAAGAAATCTTTCTGTCTGTCTGAGGTTGACACTTGTGGTTTTTGAACATGGCACATCCCTAGACTGATTATGGACTCTTTTGTCTGACAAAAGCAATCACAGAATTGTGCTAAAGAAAGCTTTCTCTCTCAGAGACTCCAAAAATACAAATCAAAACCTGAATTCAGATGATTGCTTACAGATGTGCGACATTCAAACGTTTATGCCAAGTAATGTGAGATTGAAATGAAAAGACACCCAAACAACAAGTCTTCTCTCTTTGTGAGACTAGTGATTCAGGATTAGTGTCCAAAAGAGAGAAGATGGAGAATTTGTGCACAGAAGGAAGGGAAGTCTCCCATAATTGTGCCAAGCATCTTTTGTGGCGAGTCCGGAGGTCAGCGTGCTCACCTCTAGGCCTCAGCTTTGGCTTTACCCTGTCACGTGGTTTCATTTACCTGCAACTTGTGGCACGTGTGGAATTCTCCAGGATCTTGGGGAGGAGTGGGCTACGGCATTCTATTGCTGTTGGTCGGTTGCTAAGTCATGTTCAACTCTTTGTGACCCCGTGAAGCAACCAGGCTTCCCTGGCCTTCACTACCTCCCAGAGTCTGCTCAAACTCATGTCCATTGAGTCAGTGATGCCATCCGACCATCTCATCCTCTATTATGTCATATAATAAAATAAAAGATTGTCCAGCTGTCGCTCTGTGCATACTTTCTACTTTATCTTTGCATAATTATCTTGATTGAAATCACCACTGCATTTTTAGAATTAAACAGATTGCCATACTGAGGTTTCAGTTTTACCTTACAAATCTTAGAAAATTCAACCATTATAGCAATTCTTTCCTGGTGCTTTGGTTTTGATTGCTTACTTCATCTAGCCTTAGAAACTTTCTTTTTTGGTAAATGGATACAAAGGTTAAGAATCAAAAATAGCTCACTTGTCAACTATGATATAGTGGAGAACGTTTGATCTTTAATATTATGTCTTTATAAGATAAATGAACTACAGAAGCCAGAGAACACCTTCATGATACTCTTAAAGTCTTAAAGTTTTCTACAAAAGTACTAGTTAATGTGGTTCTTACTGGATAAGATGTCTTCAGGAGCATTTATTTTGATGAGGGAATGAGGAAGTCATAAACAGGGGCTGGAGCAGGGGAAAGATTCATTCCCAATACAAGGGAAATGGAATTAGAGTGAATGAAGGGAGAAGAAGGGAGAGAAAAAATCTGGCGGGATCTCAACAGGCAAGCTGAAGGACATGGGTTGGAGAAGGAAAAGTCCCGTCTGACACTAAAGGAAGGCCTGATTTCCAGAGGCTCCCCCACCCTGAGGATGGGAGATAAACTGGGAAGGAAGTCTGTGAAAGTCAGAGTGTAAATGGTAGTCTCTTAGGTGTGTCTGACTCTTTGTGACTCCATGGGTTGTAGCCCACCAGGCTCCTCTGTCCATGGGATTCTCCAGGCAAGAATACTGGAGTGGGTTGCCATTCCNGTCTGTGAAAGTCAGAGTGTAAATGGTAGTCTCTTAGGTGTGTCTGACTCTTTGTGACTCCATGGGTTGTAGCCCACCAGGCTCCTCTGTCCATGGGATTCTCCAGGCAAGAATACTGGAGTGGGTTGCCATTCCCTTCTCTGGGGGATTATCCCAGGGATTGATTCCAGGTCTCCTGTATTGCAGGCAGATTCTTTACTGTCTGAGCTACCAGGGAAGCCCAAGGAAGCATATAGTTCACTATTAATGGTGTTGATCAGCTCTGAGGCTAAGCTCAAAAGTTGTTGATAAATTTGTCCTAAAGTGATTAACATTTCAAGCTGGGAAATCTAAGGTCAGAGACAGCAGTGGCCTGTGGGAGTGTTGTGTCCGAAACTAAGACCTCTGAGTCACAAACTGGACCCAGGGCCTAGGTCTTCAGCCAGTTTCTTGGGGCGCATGTAGAGACTGAGTCCCATTCCTCCAAACATGAAATACCCATGAGTTCCTGAGGGGAGCCTACCATGTGCAACAACTACACACAAGACTTTTGATGAATTTCCAAAGATGACAAGTCAGGACTGTCAGGATTCCCTAAGTGCCAAGAGGAGGGGAGTCACTGCCCCCATTCTTAAAGGGACAGGACAAAGAACAACACTCCACTTGAGTCTTAACAATATGTAATTATAAAGCCAGACACTTTGATCTCCTTCAGTGGTCCACATCTATGCCAATTGCTTCATTTATCACAGCTGTGTTCTTACTTACAGTTTTGCATTGGGAACACTGCTGAAAAACCTTATTGAGAGACCATTACCCTGAAAGAAGAACATGGATTCTAGATCTGTGTTAACAGAAGACCTTGAAGATCACATTAACGCAAGCACATGGCCCTGCAGAAAGTGGGAGGCTGAGGAAGAAACCTTTCCACCCACTTCGGGCAGGGCTACCCAAAACAAGAACTTTATGTGTGTGACTCTGGGAAAAGTTTGCATGGGTAAGTGTTATTGCTCCAATCATGTCTGACTCTTTGTGACCCTATGGACTGTAACCCCCCAGGCTCCTCTGTCCATGGCATTCTCCAGGCAAGAATACTGGAGTGGATTACCATGCCCTCCTCCAAGGGATCTTTCTGACCCAGGGATTGGACCTGTGTCTCTTACATCTACCTGCATTGGTAGGTGGGTCCTTCATCACTAGCACAGCCTAGGAAGCACCTTGGAAAAAGGTTAGCTCACCCCAACTGATGAAGCTTGGAGACAGTTATCTCAACTAAAAGTATTTCGAACTGGAGAGAAAAACAGAGTGAAAATTTAATCATTCAAGTAGGGTTAGAGCTGCTGGAATTATAAATTTTCTCAGAACACCCTTTTGGATGGGTATGTTCATCCGGAAGAAAACAAAAATGTAAATTTTAAGGTTGTTTGAGAAACAGAGTTAAAATGGAGGGAGTAGGAAAAAAAGAATGGAGGCAGTGACATTCTTAAGGGATGTTTCCACTAGTCAAGGAAAACTTAAGTGGTATTTATCTGTCCACATAACCAATAAAAATTATTACTAAAGTCAAATCCCCATTTCTTGGGGTAAATGGACTGGGTAAATCTAAGAAGATATTGTATTCTCTCTTTCTAAAATCTATTCAATTCTCTGCATAAGATGTTACAACAAATATTTTAAATTATGAAGAAGTGTGGCAGATACACTCTACAGTGATCCTCCAGGAAATATGCCCTCCTCTTGAGTGTGGCAGAAGCTGTGCCTTGAAACTGTGAAAGTCACTCAGTTGTGTCCAGCTCTTTGTGACCTCATGGACTATATACAGTCCATGGAATTCTCCAGGCCAGAATACCGGAATGGGTAGCCATTGCTTTCTCCAGGGGATCTTCCCAAGCCAGGGATCGAACCCAGGTATCCTGCAGTGCAGGCGGATTCTTTACCAGCTGAGCCACCAGAGAAGCCTAAGAATACTGGAGTGAGTAGCCTCTCCCTTCTCCAGGGGACCTTCCTAACCCAGGAATCCAACCAGAGTCTCCTGCGTTGCAGGCCGATTCGTTACCAGCTGTTCTAACCAACAGAATAAGACACATGGGAGGAATGCCAGTCCTTTGATTAGGCTGTGTTCTTTGGCAAAAGAAATTGTTTTCATGCCCTTTGTTAAGTTATATTGTAAAGCAAAAGTGATGGGATTTTGTAGATAATTAAGATCATAAATTAGCTGATTCTTTGAATTAGGCTTCAAAGAATTGAAGTTGGCTTCCCTGGTGGCTCAGACAGTAAAGCATCTGTCTGCATTGTGGGAGACTGGGTTCAACCCCTATGTCAGGAAGATTCCCTGGAGAAGGAAGTGGCAACCCACTCCAGTACTCTTGCTTGGAAAATCCCATGAATGGAAGAACCTGGTAGGCTATAGTCCATGGTGTTACAAAGAGTTGGACATGACAGAGTGACTTCACTTTGAATTAAGCAAACGGGAATTTATCTTGAGTGGGACTTAATCAGGTGAAAACCCTTAAAAGACAACTGGAGAGCCGATAAGGAAATGGACCTTATAAGGAAAGGCTTCTTCTGACCTGAAAGAAGCAAACTTCCATGTTATACTTCCTATGGAGAGACTCATGAGGCAGAAAACCACGGGTGGCTGCTCGACTCTGGGGGCAGCTTCCATTCAGTAGGAAGCCAGGGTCCTCAGTCATTCAATCCAAGGAGATAAGTTCTGTCCACCTGAATAAACTGGACATGGGTTCTTCCATAGCCAAGCTTCCAGATGAGAATTCAACCCGACATGAAATTGTAACCTGAATTGACCCAGGGAAGATGATCCAGTAAGCCTGTAGTAACTGGTTACACATGATTAGAAAATTAGTACGAGAATGCTATACATTTTGAAAACCATCTCATCTTACTGATTTAATGACAAGATACTCTAGTTTAATAAACAGAATTTAAGTCACCTCTCAGGGAAGTTTCTTGTACCTTTAGCTGATCTTCTGCCCAAGTGTAAAATTCTACTTGTTTCCATTCCTACAAGTAGATTTTGTATAAACAAAATTCTACTTGTTTCCTCTCAACCAAATTGAGTCTCCCAAATTGAGGAGTACCTTTTGAATGCCCTAACTATACTAAATTTGGAATAAATTTTGCTAAAAACATACTGACATTTTCAGAGTAAAAATAACATAACAGTGCAGCAACCAATGGTTGGTTAATTATGATACTACTGCCAAGACTGCTGAACAATTCATCAAAATTTTTTCTCAGGGTCATTGCTGCCTTTTCCCCTCTTACTCTCTACTCATTTGCAGCACTATCATCTATTTTTCATTCAGATAAGGCATGGATTGATTCTGAAGTACTGGGATTAAAAAAATGCAATAATGAGGTTCTCAAAGTAGCAGAGCAACCTTCTGTAGGATTGATGTATGGTTCACCACATGCATCTGAACCCAGTAATTACCAGCTAACCAATAGTAGGTCCTTCATTATAGATTTCTGCCAGAAACCCTGAGATCAAAAAGGACTCAGAGGTAACACCCGCTAGTTGCATACATTCTTCATAATCGAATTGTCCAGAAATAATCACTATCCCATCATTCGTCTTCACACATTAACTAGCCTAGAAGCATCCTTAGGGGGTTCTTGGGATGAATGNAGGTCCTTCATTATAGATTTCTGCCAGAAACCCTGAGATCAAAAAGGACTCAGAGGTAACACCCGCTAGTTGCATACATTCTTCATAATCGAATTGTCCAGAAATAATCACTATCCCATCATTCGTCTTCACACATTAACTAGCCTAGAA
The DNA here is from genome assembly GCA_006410695.1 of Philantomba maxwellii. NCBI lineage: Eukaryota > Metazoa > Chordata > Mammalia > Artiodactyla > Bovidae > Philantomba > Philantomba maxwellii. The sequence continues at coordinate 101,288 of SJYS01001147.1, read as the reverse complement.
GCATCCTTAGGGGGTTCTTGGGATGAATGCAAATTATACTTCTCAGTAAATAACTGTGAGGAAAACCAAGAAATTGTAGGTTAAATTAATCTTTGCCCAATAGAGACAACTGTACTGTTCAGTGGTAAATGAGTTGTGGAATTCAGCTTATTATATCAACAAACAAATAAAAAAACCCACTCATTGGGTTTTGAAATAGCAAGAAATAACAACCGTCCACTTGCTTCTCTCTCTTTTTTTTATCTTAAATATATATAGTGGTTAAATTATGACCTCTTTATTGAAAGGGGCTAAACCGGAGGGTGTAGCTTATGTGAGAGATCACTGAATTCCAGAATTAGTTAGATGTTCTCGTTGAGTTTCAGTTAACTCTGGATAATGGTGGCCTCATCTGATTTTTTTCCAAAGTAGAGGAATGATCCCAACTGAGCATGCGCGGTTCCTTTCCGGAATTGACCAGAGTTCCTCCTCTCCCTCCAGATGGAATGCTGAAATGGTGGGTACAGGCTTATAGCACTTCTATTTTTCACAGAAAGAAAACCGACTACCCAGAAATCCACTTCCACTTCAGTTCAGTTCAGTTGCTCAGTCGTGTCTGACTCTTTGCGACCCCATGGACTGCAGCATGCCAGGCCTCCCTGTCCATCGCCAACTCCCAGGTTTACTCAAACTCATGTCCTTTGAGTGTTGATGCCATCCAACCATCTCATCTTCTGTTGTCCCCTTCTCCTCCTGCCTTCAATCTT
>SJYS01001147.1:50815-67082 GCA_006410695.1 Philantomba maxwellii | reverse complement strand
GTGAGAGACAGCCTGCACGGGGCCGGGCGCAGATGCCGGGGGCTCGCTGAGGGATGAGTTCCCCGCCCAGGGACGGAACCTAGGCCCTGGCGCTGAGACAGGCTGCACGGGGCCGGGCGCGGACGCCGGGGGCTCGCTGAGGGCTGGGAGCAGCCCTGGGAGGCGGGCTCAGAGCAGGCTGACCCCCCTCGCGCTGCCCTCTTTGTCCCCCAGTGCTGCACGTGGGCCTCCGTCTCCCCAGGGGAGACTCTCGGGGCTTTTTCTGTCCCTGGGAAGCTCCCTGCAGGCCTTGGCAGAACCCGGATTTCAAAATCTACCAGTCATTTTACTGGAATGGAAACGGTCAGGATGGGCGGTGAGTCCACACTGTAGAAAAGGGGGCCTCACAGGCCAAGCGGGGAACGACAGGCCGGCCGGCCTGGGGTGACTGGCAGGCCCTTTGCTGGGGGGCAAGCTTGGGGCCAGGAAGGCAGGAGACCGAGGCTCCACACCCTCAGCTGGTCTCCATCAACGCCAGCGTGTGGCCCCCGCCTCCGCGAAACCAGGCTGGACCTCGGGCCAGCGACAGCTCTGACTTGACGTTGATGGAATATGAAGCAACCACGGAAACAGGGACGGGGGGTAAAAAAGCAGAGAGAAAAGAAGCAGACGCAGAAACGTAGCGGCATTTATATTAATTTCTCCGCAGCCGCCGAGGCTTGAGAGAAGAAAAATTGCATCGGAAAAAAAAAATCTAAGCATGAAACAGTGATTAATATTGCAGTCATCGGAGCAGAAGGCATGCAAAAAAATACCATGAGCATTTCAGAGGACTATTTTCCTCATAGAAAGCTTATTCTTATAATATTACTGCATTTCAAAAAATACAATTTTAGAGAAAAAAAATGAACTCTAGCTCTTTGCCATGATAGGCGACAGGTCAGAAAAGCATTTCAGAATAATTTTACACCTTTTAACCTTAAAAAATACTTTGCTGACAATTGAGAAAGGGCCTTAAAAGAAGCTCTGATAGGCATTCTCACAGCAGGGTTGCCATGTCCCATCACCGCGCGGGCGCGTCTGGCATAATGCATCCCGTAATAAGGAAGGCGCTGCACATCACGGAGGCTGGAGAGGGTTTTAAGAGCGTGCGCCTCGGCAAGAGCCGCTATTAGTCATGACACTGAAAGTTTGGTGCGTGAAACTCTTGAGAAGGCATGAAGGAAGTAAACTGTTTAAAATTTTGATTTGAGCCAGGAAGTAACGGCTGTGTCACAGGATTTTGCCTGCATTTAAATATATATCCGCCTTCTCCGTTTTTCCTCTCCGTTCGTGGTTGGACATCTTGTTCAATGAGAACCCTACATGGTGTAGTTCCAGGAATGGCCCTCTCCCCGAGTCTGTGGCTGGACGGGGTAATTGTCAGAAAACTGTCNCTTATCTCTCCTTGCTATTCTTTGGAACTCTGCATTCAAATGGGAATATCTTTCCTTTTCTCCTTTGCTTTTCACTTCTCTTCTTTTCACAGCTATCTATAATGCCTCCTCAGACAACCATTTTGCTTTCTGCCTTTCTTTTTCTTGGGGATGGTCTTGATCCCTGTCTCCTGTACAAAGTCACGAACCTCCATCCATAGTTCTTCAGGCACTCTGTCTCTCAGATCTAAGCCCTTGAATCTATTTCTCACTTCCCCTGTATAATCATCAGGGATTTAATTTAGGTCACACATGAATGGTTGAGTCATTTCCCCTACTTTCTTCAATTTAAGTCTGAATTTGGCAATAAGGAGTCCATGATCTGAGTCAGTCAGCTCCCAGTCTTGTTTTTGCTGACTGTATAGAGCTTCCCCATCTTTGGCTTCAAAGAATATAATCAATGTGAATTTGGTATTGACCATCTGGTGATGCCCCTGTGTAGAGTCTTCTCTTGTGTCGTTGGGAGAAGGTGTTTGCTATGATCAGTGCATTCTCTTGGTATTTATATATGACAGCCTCATTCAATCACCTTTTGACCTAAAAATTGTATTTGTTTGAGGATTGAAATATGGACATTGTAGCCTGAATCCCCTGTGTGAAGAATTCTAAAAGCAAGGGGTCACAGTACAAACATTTTTTTTTCATCTTAAAGACATACACAAACAGGGGAAGAAAACGGAAAAAGCTCCTGTCATGCAGTGTGCAAAGATTGTGCCAACTTCAGAATCCGTCTTAATCTGTTTTGAAATGAACCTGACATTTGACACTTAATTCCTTCTATTGACAGCAAGAGTCAAGGCTCTAATTTTTAGAGGTTTATAAAACAGGGAAAAAACTTTCTGAATATCAAGTGTTCAGTTGCTTCAGTTGTGTCCTACTCTCTGAGACCCCGTGGACTATAGGCCACCAGGCTCCTCTGTCCGGGTGATTTCCCAGGCAAGAATACTGGAGTGAGTTGCCACGCCCTCTTCCAGGGGATCTTCCCAACCCAGGGATCGAACCCACGTCTCCTGCATTGCAGGCAGACTCTTTACCAGCTGAACCCTCAGGGAAGCCCAAGTAGTGCTCACAGAACCAGAACGTAGATGAAGTGGACGTAGTCTAGCGCCAGAGGTAGCTCATTTGACATACACGCAGAATCTTTTTTCCTTAAGGGCCAAACATTTGGGGCCGTACTGGGATCTCCTTAGAGCTAAAAGGTTTAGAAGTGGAGGCGCTGAGAAATCCGCACAGCTCTCGACATCCCAGCTCTTGATGGCGGCTCTGTGTACTCTCCTGCATCTTGGGAAGCTTTTTCTAAGCAGAAGACTTTTAAAATTCAGAAGTTGAAACCCCCTCTCTGCTGAAGAGAAGACAGAAGCCGCTCTCAGGCATTACAAATATCATCCATCCTATGTTCAACACCAAAAGCTACAAATCAACAAAAAGACAAAAGTCACGGGAGGAGAGCACACAGGAGCACACACGTTTCCCCTGAAAACGCTGATGAGTCTTCACAGACCCACTTGCGGCAGCCACAGGGCAACGGCACCCCTCCCGAGAGAGCCCAGGCTCTGAGAATCCCTACCCAGCAAGAGGCTCAGCCCCTGTCCTCAAGTGCCTCCCCTCCCAGCACACACTTGGCTTCCAGAACAGCTTTAGAGCAACCCAAGCACGTTTACATCACAAGCACGCACTCAATGGCACATGCAACTTGTGTTTACTAAACACCTCCCGGCCTCGGCACGCCCCGCAGCCCAGCGCGCAGCTAGACTAGCAGTGAGTCACCAAGGCCGAGAGGAAGGATCAGTTGCAGGTCCCTGTAATTCTTTTTGGCTCTAAATTCTGTGCGCGTTTCTAATTTTTAACAGTTTCTCTATCATGTTCCAATTAGCAAATATAGAGAAAAATCGTTGTACTATAGCAGCCTGGATGGCGTTTTCCTTTTTCCTGTTTCCGTAGTCCCTGAAGCTCATTCAAAGGGTCCACACTCCCCATAATCCAAACAAAAAGCATTTATTAAATAACTAGTATAGCGATGTCTCACTCAGGACAAGTGAACAAAGATGAAACTTTACCACTAAAACATGCTAACACAGGGTCTCGGTGGTCTCAGGGTGAGTCTGAATTTTTGTCCAGAACATTCCTGTGATGGACAAGACAGTGAGCGGGGAGGAGGGACGGGGGAGGGCAAGGACAGCCAGAACTCCTAATTCACCCTTAGAAGGCAGGTCCACTCCAATTTCAACTATATTGTACAATAAAATTGATACTTCATCTGATGGTACGTAACACTTTTTACTATATTTGCAAAAGTGTCTTTTGGTTAAATATTCCAGGACCTTGCAAAAACAAATTAGCAGTTTCTCTTTAACCGGGCCTTTAAAAGGTTTACAACGACTGGGTTTAGTTGTGGTAATTTAGTAATAATGCTATCTCGGTTTTGACTTCAGAGTTTGGAAGCATCTCTCTATATGTCTGTCTTCCCCCAACAGAACCCCCTAGAACAGGTCTTCTCAAACTATCTGTGGGGAAGCCCTGTTTGCTTTTTGATTTCAACCCATTGAAGACACTGCTCTGCACATTTAAATGAAGATAAATTGCTAGAAAGATAAAAAGTGGATACAGAATACCAGCCTTAACTGGAAGAAACACCCTGTGTCACGACTGAATGCTTTCTCGGCTGTCTCTCCGCTTCCACGTTACTGGGGACTGACGAGCAGTTTGGGGCACAAGTCACCTGAGACGGGGCATTGCATCACGTGGCCTAGGCTGTGGTTCCCAAAGTGTGTGCCTGGGTCCCCAGGGGTGCCGCAGGAAGCCCACAGGACACGGAGAGACTGCTTGCGCTTTCTCAGGGAAGACCCTGGCTCTCAGCTTCGGCGGTCCGGCCGGTGCACTAGCTCACCGCTTTCCATATCAGGCTGTGCTCCATCCCTTCCCGTAACACCGTGTTTGCAAAGCCTGATGCTCAACAGTCGCTGACACAAAATCAGGTATGCTCTGAAGTCTGTGTTGAGCAGGAAGGGGCCGGGGCAGAGTCCGGTCTGACCGCACGTGTCCACGTGTCATTCAGCACCCAGCGGACCTCACCTCCCCTTGATAAGGAATTCTGGTGACTGGAAAATGAAGCAAAAATATTGTTTCTTTTTCTTTCAGTTTCATAAATTCTCATTGTTTGGACCTAACTGCCGAATAAACAGACCTGTTCAGGGTTTGTTCTGGCCTCAAACTCTGAGGACAAAAGTCACTGCAGCTCTGCAGCCTCCAAGGAGGACCGGGTCGCCCCGCGCCGTGCGTCCTGAGTGGACCGGGTGGCCCCGCGCCGTGCGTCCCGAGTGGACTGGGTCGCCCTGCGNGTTTGCAAAGCCTGATGCTCAACAGTCGCTGACACAAAATCAGGTATGCTCTGAAGTCTGTGTTGAGCAGGAAGGGGCCGGGGCAGAGTCCGGTCTGACCGCACGTGTCCACGTGTCATTCAGCACCCAGCGGACCTCACCTCCCCTTGATAAGGAATTCTGGTGACTGGAAAATGAAGCAAAAATATTGTTTCTTTTTCTTTCAGTTTCATAAATTCTCATTGTTTGGACCTAACTGCCGAATAAACAGACATGTTCAGGGTTTTCTCTGGCCTCAAGCTCTGAGGACAAAAGTCACTGCAGCTCTGCAGCCTCCAAGGAGGACCGGGTGGCCCCGCGCCGTGCGTCCCGAGTGGACCGGGTGGCCCCGCGCCGTGCGTCCCGAGTGGACCGGATCGCCCCGCGCCGTGCGTCCCGAGTGGACCGGGTCGCTCCGTGCTGTGCGTCCTGAGCGGGTGCCCGTTAGGTGCTCCCTGAGTGAGCAGATGANAGTGGACCGGGTCGCCCCGCGCCGTGCGTCCCGAGTGGACCGGGTGGCCCCGCGCCGTGCGTCCCGAGTGGACCGGGTCGCCCCGCGCCGTGCGTCCCGAGTGGACCGGGTGGCCCCGCGCCGTGCGTCCCGAGTGGACCGGGTCGCCCCGCGCCGTGCGTCCCGAGTGGACCGGGTCGCTCCGTGCTGTGCGTCCTGAGCGGGTGCCGTTAGGCGCTCCCTGAGTGAGCGGATGGCTCGGCCCATCAGTCCTCCTCCACCTCAGGAGTATGCAAGGCTTTAGCAACCTCCCAGATTGCACACGGAGGCTTCTGCTGAATCATGAAGACGCCGTAAGCGAGGCCCGCTATTCCCCCTTCACCTTTAAGTCTCTCTTGTCCAGTGGGAGACCTTCTGCTCACCGGTGACGCCACCCGGGACTCTCGCGTGCTATTTTGCTCAAAAAGGATGAGAATGAAGCAGCTGGGGGCAGAAGGTGACGACTCTTCGGGAAATTCTTATTTGTGGAGAAAGTCTCGCATCTTCCAGGCAGAACATCGGTCCAGGGTGAAAGGAGGGCTGAGCCCAGGAGGGGCTGGAGAGCTGTTTTGAGCGCGGGATACAAACCGTCCGTGTTGTTAAATAACGAATTAAAACAGAAAGGTTTAAGTCTCCTCGGATTTCCTTCTCCTCTAAATCGTTCATTACTCTGGGGTGTTTTAACTAATGTTTTCCCCATTTGACATTTGGACCCACTCGACTTTTAAAAAGTCACAAATTGTCCCTAATAACAGCACAAATCACGTCAGCTGGTGACTACCGCAGCATTCTTAGCACTTTATCTTCTCCACATTACAGTGCAATCATTTTCATTAACCATTCCTCTATCCAAACAAAGTGCCCATTTAGCATAATAATAAAGCAATTTCCTGTTCAGTGATGTTGACTGAGTCCACGGAAGTGACACCTGGTGGCTAAAGTCACAGAGCAGAAAAGCACCAGGATTCAGGAGGGCCATCCCCGAAGCGCGGCCTGGGCTCCAGGAGCCACTCCCCTGCCCAGCATCACGCGGCTTGGGCGCTGACCCCCCAGCTGCAGGCGACGGGGAGCAACTGACCCCGGCGCCCTCAGCCTCGCTGGTTTTGCCAGGAAACTGAATTGGTTGAGCCGGGCCTCCTCTGTCTCCCTCCTCACTCCCAAGTGCATTCCCAGGGGCCACGCCTTAAATGCTGTTCACTGCATCCTTGGAAATTGACCTGATCCCCCCGAGCAGATGAAAAGGAGGAGAGGGTTCTTATTTTAAGAGAAGAAAAACAAGCTGGAAAGTGTGATCATTCAGAAGAGTGAATCTGTTCAGGACCAGCCATCCCAGCGGTGTCTGTGACCCGCTTCCTGTGCCTGCAGACACTCTCCAGGGACACGTTGGTGGTGCCAGACCCTCCCCACAAGCCCCGCTGAGTACCAGCGTCACCGGGGCCTCAACCACTGCCCACAACCAGGAACGGTCCCTTGGCGCACCCACCAAAACGCCATCTGCATCAGCTTTGACAAACCTCTTTGCAACCAACAGCTCCCGAAACGGCACTTGCAATGTAATCCTTCAATTCTTAGTCCCACACGGTGGACATTGTTACCATCGCACAGATGGGAAATAGAGGGCGAACTCTGTGCCAGTCAGGGTGCCCCAGGGGATCCTGCTGATAAACAAGCAAGCTTAAGCAAACTAGCAAATGAACAGAGACATCCGGTGCACCTACGTGCATCTGCACACATTTCTTTCTCTATTTAAAGGTTTATCTCAGTGATCCTGTCAGGGGCTGGCAAACCTGAGACCCACAGAGCAGACTACAGGTGGGAACTTTAGGGGAGTTGATGCCACAGGGCTTTCTTGAGGCAGAATTTCCCCTCCCCTAAGGAAACTGACCAGAGGAAGCCCAGCCGCGTGAAGAAGGCTGACTGTGGGTGTTACCGCATCCGCAAACACCTCCTAGTGAAGTGCAGGGGTTTGACAGAGTACCTGGGCACCACCTGGGCACTGCGGCTGGCCGAGCTGCCACCCACGCTCTCACCACCAGGGCTCTGCCCAGGCTCAGCAGGACCCGTGCAGCCGGGTGGACTCAGGGGCCTGGCCCGGTGCGTGAAGAAGCAGCAGAGCTCGGTCCCAGCCAGACGCTGAGGAAGAGATGTCCTCCCAACAGCACAGGATCCACCTGAGCCGACTGAAGGGGGCCCTCACGGGGCCAGGGCTGCAGGTCTGCCCTTAAGTATCGGGAACCTGGGGTGCCACTGTGAGCCTCTTTCGGTCACATTCCTGCAGCCCTGACGGCACCAGGCATGGTCCCGGGGAAAGTTTTGCATCTGGCCCAGTTGATGCTGTTAAACAAGCCAGCATCCAGGCAACATCAGAAATTACCAGAAAGAGTCGGGTGGGGTGGGAGCAGCCACTGATTCAAGCCCCAGATGCCCCAGTTCAGCACGCAGAGCAAAGCAGATGGGGCGGCCGGAGCTGCTGGCAGGACCAACCTCCTGAAGCCGGGGAAGACCCAGGGACTGCAGGGCACCCTCCTGCCCATCAGAACGACCGCCTCCTGCCTCCTTTCCCAAACTGTCCATCTTCAGTGCCAGCCTTCATCTCCCTGCATCTCTGGACAGGCAGGTCTGGGCAGTGAGACGGGTGACAGGAGAGGGATGGCAGGAGAGGGAAGACAGGAGACAGGAAACAGGAGGGGATGACAGGAGGGGGGAGACAGGAGAGGGGAGACAGGAGAGGGGAGACGGGAGACGGGTGACGGGAGAGGGGAGACGGGAGAGGGGTGGTAGGAAGGGGGTGACAGGAGGGGGTGTAGTGATTTTCTTTCTCCCTTCCTTCCTTTTCGTTTTTTAGAAATGGAATTTTAGAACAGCCAGCAACTAAGGCAAACCCCGAGGATGACAGTCAACCATCTGCACAGTGCAGGGCTCGGGGAGGACGCAGGCCGGCCTGTGATCTGTGTGAGGCAGCCTAAAGCGGGGCGCCTTGGCTGGCGTAACCCGCGCCTCGGAAGCGCAGTCATCAGGCACCGGGGCCCTTGCTGGGCTCGCGTCCCCAGCCTGCAGTCCTCCGGGCCCGCGGCCGGTCAGCGCTGCGCGCAGGGAATGCCGCCCGCCCGCTGTGGCCCCGGCTCCCACGCCCGGCCCGGTAAGGGCCCTCCGTTCCGAGGGACGCGGGTCCCTGTGGAGGCCGCGGGCTGGGAGCCGGTGGCACCCGGGTCGGAACAGCCCTGGGCCGCCCGTGGGCCGCCCCCTCGCCGGCCGGAGGTCTCCGCACCGCCAGCGGGTGATGCGCTCCTGCGTCCCGCCCGCCGGCTGAGGGGGCCCCGCGGCTGGGCCTCGGGCCGCCGAGCAGCCCCTCGCTGGAGCGTCCACCCCGCCGGCCTTCCCTCAGCGCCCGCCCGGGGGCACTCGGGCCCCGCCCGGCTCCTCGTCTCCCCTCACAGCGGCGGGCGCTCAGCGCTTCCTGTGGGAGATGCACGCGTGCACACGGCGCCCGGATGCTCACCGACTCCTATGGGATACGTGCGCGTGCACACGGCGTCCGGGCGCTCACCACTCCACATGGGAGGCGCACGCGTGTGCACACAGTGTCCGGGCGCTCACGGCTTCCTGTGGGAGATGCGCGGGTGTGCACACGGCGTCCGGGTGCTCAGCGCTTCCTGTGGGAGGCGCGCGTGCACACAGCACACGGGCACTCACGGCTTCACGTGGGAGGCGCGCGTGTGCACCCACACACGGGATGCCTCAGAGCCCTGTTCTCGGCCGTGAGGCTCTAGTCCAAGGATGAGACCACGCTCCCAGGGCCGGGCCCGGATCTGCTCCACGTGGACGCTAAGTGCCTGTGACCGGAGGCCGTCCTGGGAGGGCGCAAGGTGTGGCTGGAGGCGGGGGTCCCGTGGGGCCGCCTGGGCCGGCGTCTGCCTGGAGGCACGGGCGCTGCCGTCCAGCCCTCGGCGAAGCTCGGTGTGGAGACACCATCGTGAACAAAGCCCGGGACGCGAACCACGGGCACAGCCTGGCTGAGCTGCGTCTCCCCGCGTGGCCCTGGGGTGGGCTCTGGCCCCCCCTGACCGGTCTCCTTGTCCGTCAAGGACGCTGCTGCTCCAGCTCCACCGCCCACGGCTCAGGGACCCCCGGCCTCCCTCGGGCTCTGCCCACCTCTCCAGGGGCCGCGTCCCCGAGCACAGGGCCACTGGGATTGTCCTCGGGGCACCGGGACAGTCGCCGACTTGCTTATAGGACGCTGGTCTGAGCAGCATCATATGTGAAGAGGCGACCAGCAGAGGAGGGCGGGGACCGCTTGGGGTCCTGCAGGAAAACAGAACACTTAATAGAGGAGCATCACGGGGTGACGGGGTGCTCAGGAGCCCAAAGGGGCAGGGGAGGTGGCGGCAGCGGCCCCCCTCGGTCCAGTGATGGGTGCGGAGACGCGGTGGGGACCGGACACGGGCAGGGCCCAGCCAGAACGCAGCCCAGAGCGCCGAGATTCTGGGCTCCCTGCTTCTCCTCGCGGCCAAGCAGGGTGGGGCAGGGAGCAGGTCCCTCAAGGCACCCCTCTGTGGACCCGGCAGAGGGTCAGCCAGATGGGACCCAGGCGCGAGGGCCCCGCTCGGAGGAGACTCACGTCAGCATCCTCGTGTGACTCCTGAAGACTCGGGGCTTCGGAGATGCCGTCACTGGTGGAGCTGGTTAACAGTCACACCGCAGTTTGCAGTACACACCCACGCAGGCACACGCGGAATGCACACGCAGGCCCGGGCGCTCGGCCCTGGGTGCCTTCCCCTCCAGCCTGCCAGGCACCCGGCACCCTCCCCGCCCTGGAGGAGGCTCCGCAGCACCTCAGGTGCTATGAGAGGATGAGCCGGGCACCCCCGCCTGCTTCCACCCCCGGCTGGGTCTCGTCCCAACGGCCAGGTGGCGTTCACCGCCTGATACACGTGAGCCTGGTTAAGCAGGAGTTACCACTCTTCCTTCTGGACCCTCACCCTCTCCAGCCCCTAAACTGCCCCCCAGAGACCCCTGAGGCTCAGCAGGCAGACTGCCCTTCCCTGCGCTGTTCTGGGCCTGACCACCTCCGCCCCACCTGGACCCAGCGGTCTGCACCTGAAACCCAGGCCCCATTGGCCTGGGAGGAAACACAGCTCCTGTCTATGTGTCTAGGGAACGCTGAGTCAAGGCCTGGGAGAAACCACTTTCTTGAAAAGTTCTAGATGCTTAAAAAGTAAACTAGACCCACATTGTTGTTTTCAGTCACCAAGAGTCGTGTCTGACTCTGGGACCCCATGGACTGCAGCACGCCAGGCCTCCCTGTCCGTCACCAACTCCCAGAGTTCACTCAAACCCATGTCCATTTGGTCAGTGATGCCATCCAACCGTCCCCTCCTCTGTCGTCCCCTTCTCCTCCCGCCTTCAGTCTTTCTCAGCATCAGGGTCTTTTCCAGTGAGTCACCTCTTCACATCAGGTGGCCAAAGGATTGGAGTTTCAGCTTCAGCATCAGTCCTTCCAGTGAATATTCAGGTTGACTTCCTTGAGGTGATGATTTCGTTGGCGAAGTTGAGAGATGACCATCTGTAACCTCCCCGCCCAGCCAGTGAGCCGTGGGCAGGAGCCACCCCAGCCGACCTCAGAGTGGCTCCAGGATCTGCCCTGTGTTCTCAGGCCCAGGATTCCTCCCCCGTGCCAAGCGTGTGAGCCACCAAAGGTCTGTTCCCAACAGCTTCACAGCGCTCACAGCAGCTGCGCTTTGCTTGTAACGTGGAGCAGACTCGCCCTGGACACGGGGAACACTTTTCCGTGTGCGCTGACACGCGATTTCAGGGGCCTCATCTCTGCAGGCCTAGATGCCTAGATGCTGTAAAAGCACAGTATCGGTACAGACCAGAATCATGTCCGTCCACACACACAACATCCCAGCAGGCGCAGTCTGTGCCAGCGCCTGGCAGGGACCCGGTGAAAATTCCCAGAGAAGCTGACATTCTCTGCTCTGCTCCAGAGGAGCCTCTCTGAGGCTGCAGAAGGGAGGAAACCAGCGCCTGTCAGGGTCTGTGAGCCTGGTGAGCCTCGTGGGCGTCGGGAACCTAAGGTCTCGACACCGTCTGATGAGTCAGGGGGGCCAAGGGCTCTGAGAATGAAGTCCTCGGAAGCCCAAGCCCCCATCTCCAGCCCCCAAGGCCACAGGAGATCGAGAGACCGTCTGCCTTCTGTCTGTGGCCAAGGGCAGTGAGGAGGTGCCGTCCGTGCTCAGGGAAGAGCCTGTGTGGCAAACCCCCCACAGAGGGTAGAGAGCCAGCCAGGCGTGAGGAAGCCCTAACCCATCACCTAACCCTGAAGAGCAGCGTCCTGGGTCAGGAAGATCCCCTGGAGGAGGGAAAGCTAGCCCACTCCAGTCTTCTTTCCTGGAGAATCTCATGGACAGAGGAGCTTGGCGGGCTACTGTCCGTGGGGTCACAGAGAGTCAGACACAACTGAAGCGACTTAGCACACACGCGTGCATTCCTGGAAAAGTGGCCAAGGGCTAACCCACGCCCCTGGGCTTTCAGATGTCCAAGCAGAGTCCAAACCCCCAGGCCCTCTGGCTGGCAGGCTGGACCCTCTCCAATGGTCTTTCCACTCACCCGAGGTTCCCGCACTTACCCTCCTGCGCCTCCACCCGGGACCATCTTAGGGTTTAGGAGGAGTGACTCGGGGAGGAGAGAAGGAGAGAGAAGCGCTGACCACCCCCGGCAGAGAAGCTGTGTGTCTGCCCGACTCCAACCCCACAGCCACCTCCTTGTCCAGGCAGGTGAGGGGGGGTGGCTCGCAGCCCTGCCATCCTGAGACCTGAGGCCCCAAGCCAGGTCCAGAGAAGAGTTTTCTCCTGCAAGATGGCCCCCGGACACTCAAGATTGGGATAAGAACCACACTCTTCATTCCCTGAATAAGTTGGCAATTTCTAAGAATAAGAAAAAATAAAACTTCAATAAGAAGAGAGGTCAATTTTGCAAATATACAAATTACCTGTAAAGGAAAGATATTCAGGCTGGCACTTGATTTTTTCAACCACAGCACCAAACGCAAAATAGCAATAAAGTCGTATTTCAGAGTTACAGGTAAAGGATGATGAACTTTATGATTAGTCAATTATGGTTTAAATGTTAGGACAAATAAGTGTGTATTTACATGGGCTGCTGCTGCTGCTGCTAAGTCACTTCAGTCGTGTCCGACTCTGTGTGACCCCACAGATGGCAGCCCACTGGGCTCCGCCATCCCTGGGATTCTCCAGGCAAGAACACTGGAGTGGGTTGCCATTTCCTTCTCCAATGCATGAAAGTGAAAAGTGAAAGGGAAGTCGCTCAGTCGTGTCCGACTCAGTGACCCCATGGACTGCAGCCTACCAGGCTCCTCCGTCCATGGGAGTTTCCAGGCAAGAGTACTGGAGTGGGATGCCATTGCCTTCTCCAATTTAGATGGGCAAGAACTCAGAAATCATAAACTCACTTCTAAAGAATTACTCAAGCAGGCACTTCATACAAGTGAAAAATGGATTAGTAAAGGAACTTTGCATGAAATGCAGAAAAATGTGATGTTGAACAAACAGCAAAAGTTATCAGGTCTAAACATCCATCGATGATGTAGAGCTGATGCAACAGTTAAGCCCAAGGTCTTGAACACGTTTCATATGTTTTGTCTGGTTTTTTAGTTGTTGGGGCTAGAAAGCAAATTCAGCTCCTATTTCTCCATCTTGACCAGATGCAGATTTCAATTCATTGTTCTTATCAATTAAGATTTCTAAATGTTTCTGGTAGGAGAAATGCCATGTGGTTTTTCACATCAATACACACTGCTCAACGTTGGCAGATGTCCTACGGATTCGAGAAGAGGTTCCAAGTGCTCCTGGGGGTGATGTCCATCTACAGTCTAGTCATCAGGATGGTGACAGTCGGTGTTTTCTTCTCAGTGTTTACATTTCCTACTTTTTCTTGTCTTTCATGTTAATTCAGTGTTGAACAGAAATGGTGATAGCCAGCATTCTGGACTTGATCTTGACTTTTGTGAGAAAAATTCTAAAATGTTTTACTATTAGCAATGAGTTTTGTTGTAGTTTAGAGTTTTCCTGTCTTTTTTTCTTCTTTTTCTTTTTGCTGTTATTTGAGAGATTCATCCACTTAAACATAATTTCTATTTTAACAAGATTTTTGTGACAAATGTATATTGAATCTTATCAAATGTCTCTGCAAGTTTTAAGATCACATGGCTTTTCTTAATCTGGAAGGACTCTAAACTAAACACATAGGATCTTCTGATGTTGAACCAACTCCAGAGAAACGCCCTTGGGTGGGGCCTTTGACGTATTTAACGTGTTCAACCTGGGGTTTTGCTCAGGAACTGTGCCCTGTGCAAATGTACGAATGCGTGTGTGCACACTCAGTCGTCCAGTCGTGTCCGACTCTCTGCGACCCCAGGGACTCTAGCCCACCAGGGTCCTCCGTCCGTGGGATTCTGCAGGCAAGAATACTAGAGGGGGTTACCATTCCCTTCTCAAGGGGATCTTCCCAACCCAGGAGTCAAACCCATGCCTCTTGCGTCAGCTGCATTAGCCCCACCTGGGCAGCGTGAGCACAAAGTCAGCCTGCAATTTCCACAGGGGATCCTGCCTCTTCACCCCACTGAAATGTGGACATTTTTGGAGCCCAGTCACTCGGAGACGTGTGGTCTTCCTTATCCTCAGCACAGTACATGACCAACATCAGTTGCTTTTCAGCCACGAAGCAGACATCTCTCACAAACAAAACAGAGAGGAAAATGACGGGAAGACAGAGGGGGTCACGACCAGGGAAGACAGAAGGGGTCACGACTGGGCGGCGCCGATGATGCGCATCCACAGGAGGCAGCGGCGGGGGGCATCCGGCAGGGGTGGAGGCAGGGCCCTGCGGAGACAGGGAGGGGCCGACTCCAGCTGTGCCCTGCCTCCGCGGGGCGCCGAGACCTGGCTGCCATCAGCTGAGAGACATTCAAGCGCCGCTCTGCTGTCCACGAAGAACCCAAGTCCGTGTAGCGGCTCCCGCACACTTTCACGACCGTCGACCTGAACATGTCATGCTCACAACCATACGCGCCCCCCAGAGGTTCTGGCCGGGGCGCCTGTCCCCCCGCTCCCGCAGGGCGTCGGGGGGCACGTCTCTGCTCCCGCCAGGCCCAGGTTTCTTATCTGCGGGCACAGAGCTCCTGGCTCCTCCTGGGCACACGCTGATCTTGTCGTAAGCCGGTCTGCGCGAGGGGCCGGCTTCCCCGAGTCGGGCACCTGGCTCCCATCGTGTAAACCCCTGGCCTCCGTGTCCGCAGGGCCTCCAGGTTCGCGCGGAGTCCTGCGGTGCATCAGTTACTACCGAAGCTCCCCTCGGGTCTGCAGAAATGCTTCTGGACATGTTCGGGGCACCCAAGGAGCCCTCTGCACTTTCTGGCGAGAGTCTATGCGGGGCGATGAGGATGGTGGTGACGACAACAACCTGCCTGACCTCAGCACGAGCTGGACGCGGCGCTGAGACCACGTGCACGTCATCGCTGCTCAGCCCCTGGATACCTCCGTTTACCAATAGAGTGCCGACTCCCGGAGCTCGCGGAGGGGCGTTTGCTTGAACAAACGCAGCCTTGGTTGCCCAGGGCCCCCCTTTCGCGCCCTCTCACCCCAAGCCCTCCTGACGGCTCGAGGGCTGCTGCGAAGGTGCCGGGCGCGGCTGCAGGGGCGGCCGGCCTGGAGGGGGAGACGCTCGGTCCCCTCCGAGCCCCTCCTTCAGGGGCTGCTCTGACCCCCCAGCAGCCGCCCTCCCCCGGGAGCGGGGAAGGCTCCCTTCAGCCACAGGCACGCCCTGGGGAAGGGCCCGGCTGTGTGCCCCCGACCGGCCTGCGGGGCTCAGCCCACGCGGTGCACCGCGGGCCGAGCTCGAGCACCGCTGGACCAGAGGGAGGGGAGTGGGGGGCTCTGAGCCCCGTGTTTGTAGGAGTGCTGTTCACAACTCTGTAAGATTTACAGAGATTTTTACCAGCAGGCGGTGGAGATGCCCCTCACACTCGACACGGGTGGGAATAAACTAAAGAGCGTGCCCGGGCCGGCGGGCCCACCGGGCAGCGGGTCAGGGCCACACGCCGCCAGCCCAGCGCACGGTCCTGCCCTGCAGAGCCCGCGGCCCACCCAGCGCCTGCGGCCCCGGGCGCGGCTTTCTCCCGCGACACGGGCGCTCGGGAAAACCCCGCCGGGGACCAAAGTCCCTCCCGTGAGAGTGAGCGGCGCCTCCCGGAGAGACCGGTGAAGAGTCGCCGGGAAGGACCGAGAACAAGAGGGAAAGTCAACCGCGTAATGAGGGCGCAATTTCCAGATATTATGCGCGAGGCGGCCTCAAGACAAATATTTTTGAATTTTTAATGGAAAAATGGCATTTCTTTTATTTATTTTATATGTATTTTTGAGTGTTAACAAATAGTTCTAGTGGTAATTAGCATCTTTGTATATTTATTGAAAACCAGCACTAAATCTGTATATTTACAGAAAAACGCCTTCGACATAGATAATAGCGCAATTCCATGTTTGTGAATTGACAGTTTCCTCTAAACACAGAGTAGAAATTCAGCAATTGTCACTACAGCTGTTTGTGAAAATTTGACAATAGATAAATAATGACTAGAAATCAATCTTTTCATTAAAATGCAAGAACCAAAAAATATCTAAAGGAATTTTATTATCCCTTTAGCAAGTCCAGGCCCGTCTTTAGGAAGCTCCTACACGTCCGTCCTGGCCTTGTTTCTCTCTGCGGATGCGGAAGCGTCTCTTTCATTTCACAGATGAGCGGCGGGGGCGCGGCGGGGGCGCGGCGGGGGCGCGGCCCTGCCTTCCTCCGACGTAATTCACCTTCAACATCCCCTCCTGACTTTTCCTCACTCACTGAAGGCCTGGGCTGAACACACACACACACACACTGTACACACATTCACACACACG
>SJYS01001144.1:0-15147 GCA_006410695.1 Philantomba maxwellii | reverse complement strand
ACACAGGAGATGTGGGTTCAATTCCTGGGTCAGGAAGATGCCCTGGAGAAGGAAATGGCAACTCACTCCAGTATTCTTGCCTGGAAAATCCTATGGACAGAGGAGCCTTGTGAGCTGCAGTCCATGGGGTAGCAAAGATTCGGTCATGACTGAGCAACTGAGCATGTGCACACACACACACACACAGACACACACACACAGACACACACACACACACACATATATATATATATATATATATATAACAAAAAGCATTATATAATGTATGCCTCTCTGACCTCTTGTGAAGTTCAGCTTTTTTGCGATTTTTTGTGTGAATGGCCTGTTATGCATTTCAAATTTTTCTATGGTCTGTTTTTCTTTTTTCTCTTATTAATTTTATAAATTCTTATTAATTTTATTAAATTTATAAATTTTATAAATTCTGAACACTAGTCATCTGACAGTTGTATACTAACAAATATATTCTCTAAGACCAAAACTTTGTCTTTTAAATTTTTATGTGTGGTGTATTTTTCAGTATATAAGATTAAGTTTAAGGCAGTTAAATCCACTAATCTTTTTCCCTATGTAGAATTTATAATCTTTGTATCTTGTTTAATAAGTTATTTCTACACAAACATCATTGAAATATGCTCTTATAGTTTCTTCTACAAGTTGTTAAGTCTTGTTGTATAAATTTAAGTTATTAATTCATTAGAATTTCTTTTACCCATAGTGTGAGGTTGGGGCATAGGTCTATTTATTTTTGTATAGATAACCAATTGTTCCACGGCAATGTATTGGAACTGGTTTATCTTTTTCACATAATTTGTAATGCCATCTCTGCTGCACATTAATTTTGCCACTTCTTCACATATATGCTTATATCTGTGTTCCAGAGGTGTGTTTGTTCTTGTCTAAACCAATACCATACTCTCTTAATTATTGACTCAATGGCACCCCATTCCAGTACTCGTGCCTGGAAAATCCCATGGATGGAGGAGCCTGGTGGGCTGAAGTCCATAGGGTTGCAAAGAGTCGGACACGACTGAGCAACTTCCCTTTCACTTTTCACTTTCATGCATTGGAGAAGGAAATGGCAACCCACTCCAGTGTTCTTGCCTGGAGAATCCCAGGGATGAGGGAGCCTGGTTGGCTGCCCATCTATGGGGTCGCACAGAGTCGGACACAACTGAAGCGAGTTAGCAGCATGGTAAGTAAACCTTCATGCCTCATAGTTGTCCTGACCCCAGAATCCCATCCCTGCAGAATCATTTTGACAATTCTTTGTCCTTTACGCCTCTATACTTATTTAAGTACTGACTTCTAAATTCCTTAAATAACTTGGGATTTTGATTAAAATATCCATTGCATTTATAGGTTACTTCGGGGGAATGTTATCTTTTTACACGTGTTTCTCCATTTCTTCAAGCTCCTTTTCTGTCCTCCAATGACATTTATAATATTTCTATGAAAGGACTTGGGTGTTTTTTGTTAGATTCAATCCTAGGTATTTTAGCATCTTTTTGTTGATACTGAGAATGTTGTAAAATGTATTATTATTTAAATATAAGATGCATTTTACTTTCTCACTGGAAAATACTACAGCATATGCTGATTCTTAAAATGGAATTTCTTCTTTTAATAAGACATGTGCACTATTTTTGTTTTAAAAAGTCTTGATTTGAATTATTTTGACATTAACTCCCAAACATGATAAAAATTCAACCTAGGGCTTTGAGAAACTTCTCAAGCAGTTTTTGTAATTTTCATGTCTATATATGCTCCTTCAGAAGAATATACTAGCTGTCAAGATGTCTGCTTTTAAAATAAAATTTAAAAAATAATTTAGCATCCATATAACAAGATTAGGTAAAATCAAAAAACCACTTCTGATATAGTAAAGTGAAAACAGCCCAAAGAAACAGGTTTTCAAGGACAAAGGAAGCAAAACTAGAAAAAGCGAGGGAACATAACATTGGACTAATGGAGAAAAATCTAAAGAACCTGCAAGTAAAGATTAGAAGCTGGATTTAAGAAGGTGCCAAGAAAGCAATAACCAGTAAGAAAAGAAACTTGATGGAAGTGAGGAATGAAAGAATGTATCATGTGCTTAGCTTGACATCATTGCTACCCTGAAAAACTACTTTTTCCCCCCTCTGGGTTTTAGTTATATCTGTTGCAATAACCAAAGTTTTCTGTAATCTCCAGGGCAGGGCTGGGGTATTGTGGCAGGCGTTTTCAGAATGGAGTAGGTGTTGCTATGAGGCGGCCAGTATGTGGATGCACAAGTGGGAGGGAAGATACTAGGTGACAAACTGTGTAGGAGAATTGGAAGCAAACAGTATATAGAGACAATGTCAGAACTAGAGACAATTCTCATGAAGAAGAAGAAGAAAAAAATAAGGGTCATTCTAATGACACATTCTAAAGCTACATTTTAGGAGAGGTGCCATTCTTCAGTAAGCTCATTTAGAATAAGGGAGGGGGAAAAGGGTATGCACGTAGTCTGAGAAAAAGATATATTCAGCTTCAAAGGAATATGCTATTATTCCTTATTTCTCTTTTTGTATGAATTCTGAAATGTGCTCATCTTATCAGCAACTATTATATCCTATGCTGTACACTGGATGCTAGATTCAAAGTCCTTTTATTATTATTATTTTTTTATTTTGAAGATTCATTTAGGGATTGCATGCTTTTTGATTCTCAAATGTCATCTCAATTTAGCTATAGTCATGTGTCCTTTTATAAACTGAAAGATTTTACTCTGGGTAGGGCTGGTTAAAAGAATATTGCAGAGATGGTCGGTTAAGATGTGAGATCTGAAGGGCAATAGAATTCTCTCCTCCACTCACCCAGCACCTTTTTCATCTCGTGCCACAACCTGAAATTCCACCATTGACATTTCACTGCTTTGGACTACTGTTCATGTGTGTACTAATAGTGTAGTGTAGATGAGTTTATCAGGCCATTTCTTTCAGTATAAAGAAGAGAAATTGGGAGATGTAATAGCATTGGCCTTATAGATGGGATTCAAAATGATAGAAAAGAATTATTTCGCATATCATTGCATATATAGTGCTTAAGAGAGTATACACTCAATAAATATTGGCTGAATGAATGAATGAAAGGGATAGGGAAATATATTTATATAATATCACATTGAAAGTGAAATCGCTCAGTCGTGTCCGACTCTTTGCAACCCCATGAACTGTAGCCCACCAGGCTCCTCCACCCTTGGGATTCTCCAGGCAAGAATACTGGAGTGGGTTGCCATTTCCTTCTCCAGGGGAACTTCCCAACCCAGGGATCAAACCCAGGTCTCCCGCATTGCAGGCAGACACTTTAACCTCTGAGCCACCAGGGAAGCCATTATAATATCACATTATACACTGTTAAAATTAACAAAACATTCAATAACATGAATGAATCTTAGCTGTATAATATTAAAGAGAAATAGCAAGTACTCTGAATAGCATAGCATAGTAACTTTGAGTGAGTGAAAGTTGCTCAATTGTGTCCGACTCTTTGCGACCCCATGCACTATACAGTCCATGGAATTCTCTAGGTCAGAATACTGGACTGGTTAGCCTTTTCCTTCTCCAGGGGATCTTCCCAACCCAGGGATCAAACTCAGGTCTTCCACATTGCAGGCATATTCTTTACCAGCTGAGCCACAAGGGATGTCCAAGAATATTGGAGTGGGTAGTCTATCCCTTCTCCAGCAGATCTTCCCAACCTAGGAATTGAACCGGGGTCTCCTGCATTGCAGGCATATTCTTTCCCAACTGAGCTATGAGGGAAGCACAATAGTAACTTTTCATAAAATTAAAACAAATAACACACACAGACACCTACTCCTCTGCTGCACATTTTAGGAAAACAAATATTTGTAATAAGTTAAATAAAGGAAATCAAGAAAATGTTGGATACAGAATTCAAGTTCAGAGAAGGTAGGTGAATGAAGTAGAGGAGGTTACTCTATGAACTCTATGGTAAGACAAAACTTATTCTTAAGTTTAGAGACTCTATGTTGGTAATTGGTTTCAAGAGTGTTTGTTGCAATATTATAAATTAGTAACTAAATAGATAGAAATGCATGGATTAATATGTATTATTATTACACATCATTAATAATTATTAATACTAACCCAAAGATTACTGGTATACCAGAAGTCCAAACTAATTAAATACATGCATATATAGAAGGAAAGAGGAATAACTCAGGACGGAAGTCTGCTAGAATAAGACAGCCCACACTACAGTGCTCACTGCTGGGTTAGGGAATGAGGAAGAGGAGACAGCCAGTGAGGAATGTGCCCCTCCATGGTTTTCCATAGAGAGAAATATTTAGTCTTTCCCACTAGAGACATGAGAGGTATCTACTGAAAAAATCCTGAAACACAGTTAGCTGAATAAAGAGTAAATTATCTACCATCACAGAGGCTCATTAAAACTGTGCAACCTATTATTTCTCTTTTTGCTCCAGAAATGAGGATCTTAACATCATGATCAATCATTGGAAATCTTTGTTTTCATAGTTCTAAAATTCCTTTTATGAATGTAATTTTATATTTCTAAAATTACTTAACTGTTTTGTATACTATAAGTACTTTATGTTTTTAAATACATAGGATATAAGTAACAGAATTAAAAAACACATGCCACAAATGACTAAAACCTTTAGTTTAGAAATAGGGAAATAATTAACTGAAAAGGCTAGCAGAAACCTCTTGATTTGGGTGGGGGGTGTTTCTCTGCTGCAACAATGTGTTATCTATTGCATTTCAACAGGAAGGATGTCTACAAAATAATATTTATAATAATTTGACCAAGTAGCATATTCAGTTGAAATAACTAAAAAAGATAATTGACTTTAGCTCTTGGCTATACGTTTCAAAACCATGTGTTTCAGTTTTGAAATCAGCTTGAAGCAGCCTCTTAAATTTTCTTTTTCTAGGTACTATTGTAAAAATGTTATGAGCACTTTCAGTTTCAAGGTGACAGTGAGCAAAAATTTCTATTCCCTTTGCTTTCTAAAATGGTCCCCAAGATAATAGAGTTAGCAAAAAAGAAACAGAAAGTACAAAACTGATTCTGAACAAAACTAGGAGATATCAGTATCCTAAGCACAGGATGTGAAAACCAGTGGAGTCATCCAGTGACTCAGCAAGCAATATCAAGTGCGACTCACTGTCTGTGCAGGAGGTTACTTGGGAAGTCTCAGGAAAACTTGCACTCGGAGTTAGCAGATACTTGGGGATCTGATTTTCTTATGTTTCTGTGTGAAAGCCTGTATAGACTCCCCTTCCTTAGTCCCTGCATAAGTCAAGAGGCAGACTTGGTAGAAACTGAAACAGAGCCAAGCACAACTATAGGATTTGTGGGGCCCAGGACAAATGAAAAGGTGGGGCCATTATTCACAAATGAATTTCAAGATGACTACATTCTCATTGTAAAAAATGAAAGTGCAGGGTCTTTCTAAGTGTAAGTATACAAGTGTATACAAGCCACCCATGAAGGTGGCTCTGCAGAGAGCCTCCATGCTCAGAAACACCAGGTAGAGAGGAGGGCAGGAGTGAGGTATGTTACTAAAAATGAAATTACATTAATATCTAATGTAATATCTACTCAATGGTGAGGTATCGTTCCCACCATCATTCATTACAACCTTCCTGTCATTCAGGCTATTCACTCCTTGAGAAGTCTGGAGGCGCCACCTATACAGAAACTGAACATTTAGAACATAGAGGTAGTTACTAGCATTTGGTAGTTCCCAGAAAAAAATCTATCCAGCTGCCCAAATACACACAGTGACAGACACCTAGAGATAATCTTCATTCACCTGGAGACAGGTCTCACCCATACACACAGAGCTGATGGAGGCTTTAGCATTTCACTGAGAAAGTTACCAGGAATCTGAGAAAAAAAACATACAACAACAACAACACTAAAAGAGCTATAAACAGAGAAAAACAGAAGCAGTGAAGGGGACAACAGTATTTCAAAATAAAATATTAATATTGAAAACAATCATATTCACAATAGTGTCAGATTGCCTTCTGGCCACACTTTTTGCTTTATATTTTCTCCTATCACAGAGGAGCTGGAAACTGAGAAGCCTCATTTCTCAAGATCTTTGCCAGCAGTTTCGATGCCAACGAGAAGCACTTTCATGATTCAGATTCAGAAGGCAGAAGAAAAACTAAAGCTGTTATGGCTACTTCAAGATTGGAAAGCAAGAATGTGATTTTAAGAGGCAGCAGGTGTGCAGTTTTGCCAGTGGCTTTCAAGCATTCTCTTGTGAAAATTGCTTTGGTGCTGCAGACATCAATCATGGTTTTCTGAGATTCCTATATCTTCCTAATTTCCTAAAAGCTAATGGTGGCTTTATCTAATCTATGTATCATAAGCCTTTCCATGATATTAAGAACCCATTACTCTGAATTAAACACGTTGCTATTTAAAACATCTAGTGGAATTTCTGTTCTCCTAATGGATCTCTGACAGATAAAATAATAGGTAACGTATATTTAGTGTTTGGTATGTAACAAAACTGCTTATTTATTGTATTTTATGTTTGAAGTTCATTTATTTTACCTATACTTTTATATTATTCAAATGACAAGCTACTAGAATGATACTGACATAATATGTCTTTTGTCTTATATTCCTTAATCCCTATTCCCATTCCAACGATATGTAACAATTTAAAATATATATTTCTTTACCATTCTAGTTTTTGTAAATGAAAATATCAGTACTTGGAATAAAAACTCAAAGAGATAAAAAAAATAGAAGAGAAATAATATATTTATGATATATGTTTGGGGGATTGAAAATCCATTTAATAGGAAGTTTACAAAGAGAAAGCTAAGGGGTATTATACAAGCCCTCCCCCTGCAAAGCTTCCTGGAACTGAAAGATATAGTTATACATGCTAGAAATTTCTCTGAGTCCTCAGCACAAAAATCTAACTGAAGGTACTAGAGATAAACACCAGGGATACAGAGATCTCATAAACTTCAGAAAGAAAAAAGTATATCAGTACAAATAACTGGCTATCGAAAAGGCATCAGACTTCTCAAAAGCAGTATTAGAAACTAGAAAGCAATATAATAATGTCCTAAATGTTCTGGATAAAATGGTTTTAACCCAAATTTTTATGATGAGCCTAAGTATCAATCAAATATGAAGGTAATATTGGGACATCTTATTGACATCAAATTCTCAAAAACATTAGGCTCCTCTGAACTCCAAGAAGCTACTGGAGAACATGCTCCATTGAAATAAAGAAGAAAACAAAACAGGGTAAAATGTAGGATTCAAGAGACAAGGAATTCTGTACGGGAAAGAGAAGTAGGCACACCAAGGACCATAGTTTTATAATAACAGACTAAAGTAGGCAATCAGGCTATATAGGAACATAAGGACAGAAGACAAAAAAAAATCAAACTGGTAAAGATTGTCTGAAGTTTGATGTCAGGAACTAGGAAAGAGATTTGAAGAAGAATAAGCAGATGGAGAATAAAGGGGCAATGATTTCCTCTGAACAACATAAAAATTACATTAAAAGGTAGTATAATCATAGTGTACTAACTTGTACCAACAATGAGCCCTATACACAAGACATATTGATGAAAACATTAAATACAGGTTCAACATCAGCCAAAAGATCATAGTAACAAGAACAACAGGAGGAAGGAAAGGAGACAAGTGGGATGTGAAGGATGTTGATTTCCATAATCACTATTTTGACAAAGGTTAATAAGAATTGATTGAGGATAAGATCAGGTATAAACACTGTAATATATTATGCATTTATTTACTACTCTAAATGATTTAGAAGCTTATGAATGTTGACACAGCTGCAGATTCTAGGTTTTTAAGATTCTTTTAGGGAAAATGTATTACAAAAATTATGCCTGAGATACTAAGGGTCACATCAAACTCTCTGGAAATATGACTCTCACGCTGTAGGACCACCTTTCATGTAGATCCTGCACTTAGGACTCTGTGGTTATGTATTGAAAAACATGCTAGGCCTGGCATTTCTTTTCAGTATTAGAGTTTCATTAAAAAATACATTGCATTTAGACATTAAGTATATTTTCCACTTATTACCTTCAGCTTTTCAGGTTACTTTTTTTTTTTTTTTCTATTCCAAGCACATTCTTAAATGAAATGCCACTTAGATAGAATAAGGGTCAAACACCTCAATTTTGTAAGAATCTCCTGGATTGAGACTTTAGACAATAATGACTCTGTGAAGCCTTTTATCATCATTTCCCTTTTCAATCAATGGGTCACACAGGTATTAATTTGACCATTAAAAAATATGATAGTAATTCATTTTTATTTTAAAAATTAAAAATTCTGATATTTCAAAATTAAGTATAAGGATAAGGCTCTTAATGCCTTTAATGCTTGAAATACATGGGGACACAGTTTCAGTAGATCAATGCAATACTACGCTTTTGTCCAGATTTTTCACTAATAATTCACAATACCTTTCAGCAGTCCTTGACAAGTGATTTGTACATGCTTCTGATAAGTCCTTTTTTTTAGTCACAGAATAAAAGAAAAAGGAAGAGAAAAAGAAGTTTGAAGGAGACACTCAAATCTAAATCTGATCACTGAATGAAAGATAAAAATTAGCCCTTTCCCGTCTTTCTTCGTGCATCTAAATTTTGGGGGGGGCTCCAACTAACCAATAGGAGCTGCTAAAAAGACCACTGCATCTAATTCTAGCCTCCTAAATAATACCTCATATATATATACATGTGTATATATATATCCTCCAAGATGAAATTTTCATTTTAATGCTCCTACAGTGTGGGAATAGTAGATTGGAACTGAAATGCTACCTTGCTTCCCCAAGAAACAATTTGACTGGTCAAATTTAACTGGCTCAGTGGGAAATTTTCCATCATTCAGAAAGACCAGAAATGAAGCATCTGAGCTGTTTGCTTAGCTCTCTGACCTCTCTCTTAGTTCAGGGATAATGAAGCTTGATAGTAGTAATATGCTAAAATCATTTATCTCTATGAAGGCTTGAAAATCTTATCCTATAAACTATGTCTGATGATCTTTAAAGAGTTTTTCAAAAGTTTTGCATTAAATCAGCTAGATCCTTTTTTTCTGGGATTGTTCTCAGACATTTAAAATGTTTTTTTCCTTCCTTGTGGGTTTAAGCAAATATTTCTTAAGAAGCTATTAACAGTTTGATGCAACTTAAGGATAAAGACTTCAGCTTTCAAGTTGGTTTTAATATTGGTTTTGGCTTATGAGTAAATATTAGCTTGTTTGAATTATCTATTTATCACAAAGCAAGACAGAAAAATTTTCATCTTTTCTCCATTTTTTTATGCAATCACAAACTGTTTAAAATCACTTTAGTTTATTCCAGAGTAACATAACTTTATATTCCTCCTAAGTGATTCTTTCCAATAAATACCATTTCCTTCCTTGTTTTTAAATGCAAGCACAAAGCAGCCTAACATTTGTCAAAGCTCTTATATCAGACAGGGGACCAAAGCAAGTCATCTGGTTTATTCTGCAATTTTAAGGCAGAAGCATACTGCTGATTATATTATCAAATGCAGCCAGCTGTAGTTTGAGATAGCCTATTAGTGAGAAAGGTTGATATAACCAATCAGCAAATAAACAGGTAAAAATCTTTTCATTTCATTTGATGTGATTCTGACAAATGAGAAGAACATGACCTTATTAGTATTAAGAACAATAAGGTAGAAAACCACTCACAGAAAAATCAGTAAGGCAAAATTAGATCATGGTCAAATTGCCTCCCTCCTTTAATAGACTTTTTACTCTGGAGCCACCTGCCCTGGAATGTCTAAACCCTGCATCAGGCTGATGTAGTTATTGATGCATTATTTTGACTTTCTCAGGTAAGTTTGTCTTCAGAGGCCTAATGGCTCTCCTTTAGATTACAGGAACCTGGAGCAGTTGTCATTCAGTCACTCAGTCTTTGCAACCCCAGAGACTGCAGCGTGCTTGGCTTACTTGTCCTTCACCATCTCCCAGAGCTTGCTCAAACTCATGTCCCTTGAGTCGGTGATGCCATCCAACCATCCTGTCCTCTAGCATCCCTTTCTCTTCCTGCCTTCAGTCTTTCCCAGCATCAGGGCTTTTCTAATGAGTCGACTCTTTGCATCAGGTGGGCAAAGTATTGGCGCTTCAGTTTCAGCATCAGTCCTTCCAATTCATATTCAGAGTTAATTTCCTTTAGGATTGACTGCTTTGATCTCCTTGCTGTCCAAGGGACTCTCAAGAGCAGTGATAAAAGTCAATAGAAGTTTGTTAAGCAGTTGCCTTTATTCGCTAGAGCAGTAGCTGATTACTCTTGTTGTTTTAGAATCCTTATACAAGTTTGTATACCTAAAGCTGACTGTGAAAAGGTATAGATGTGTAAGTCTTCACAGAGTTATTTTATGAATATTTGGACTGTTTTTTCACTTTCTGGAAAATTGTGTAGGAAGTAAAAGTGTTTACAAAGATATCTTGCTTTTAAGTTGCAATTTGGGAAATAATACATTTTAAGTGAAATAAATATTGAGGAGAAGAGAGCAGGTATGGTTCTTTCTGGATAGATATGACCATCATTAGGAATCTGGACAAGACTTTAAAGTCTAGAACGGATTTGAGCATGGTAAGCAGACACAGATAAAGCTTACAGAATAGAAAGGATAATGATTATTCTTCTAGAGTCATGCTGTGGCTCTGAGATTAAATGTATTCAGAGATTTACAGACACTTGAACAGATTTTGATCATTGGCCCAATGGTCAGTAGTTGACCATTTATGAGCACTTAAACTGTTAAAAGCAATATACTAAACACCACTGATGGTATAAGTTTAAGTGGGCAAATTAGGGTAGATGAGAATCAAATCTGTGGGATTAGAAATGCATACACGTTCAACAAAAACAGTGTGTACAGGAACAGGTAAGTTGGTCCAGGCAATAGTGATCTGTAATTCATCAGTGCTTCTTGTGGACCAGTAGTTCTTTTCTGACTATTGATTTCTGTTCTGCTGTCAAGATTCAACAAGAACTATCATGCCTGAGCAACTCTTTGGCTCAGGCTTTTCCCTTTTCCTTCAGAGCCTCTACTTGACTTGATTACAGTGAGTGAGCTTAATACAGCAACATTTCCTAAATTCACTATAACATGAGTCATTGGCACGCATGTTCGATGCAGATTCCCAGGGTCAATCCCTGTAAATACTGAATTGATACGACAGAAACTCTGTATTAAGAAAAAAATTAATCTCCCTTAATCAACTCCTATGTGCAGGCCAATGTAGGAAACAATATAATAAATGTTTCATCCTAGATAAAATATGTTTATTTCAAGGAATGAGTATTTTCTTTTCTTTTCTTTTTTTGGCTGTGCCCCATGGCATGTGGGATCTTAGCTTCCCAACCAAGCGTAGAAACCACACCCCCTGCAGTGGAAGTCTGGAGTCTTAACCACTGGATTTTA
Organism: Philantomba maxwellii; assembly: GCA_006410695.1. Classification (NCBI taxonomy): domain Eukaryota; kingdom Metazoa; phylum Chordata; class Mammalia; order Artiodactyla; family Bovidae; genus Philantomba; species Philantomba maxwellii. Next base: position 3,655 of record SJYS01001144.1, on the reverse strand, counting down.
AATAATACTTTATCTTCCCCAAAGTGTCAGGCAGTAGGGACTGGATGGAAGATTCAGTCTTCTCTGCTATTCAATAGTTATCCTCTGTTCTAAGACATTTAGTTGTTCGAGATACATGTGTGAAAAAGTCACAACATAGTCTTTGGCCACAAGGAACTTAACAGACATGTTAATGGTTATATGTGGCTTTATTATTACTTGTAAACTAAGTAAGAAATCATACATACAAGCTTACCTCATACATACTCTATGTGATACTTCTATTGGCAATATTATGGTGTCTATTCAGTTAGATAATGTTGATAAACACAGACTGCTCAAGATAAGATAGGAGCAAAATTTATCTATCCAAGACCAGAGTGCTAGAAGGTGCAGAGCTCCATGGCCATGGTGAGGAAGTTAATACAAGGCACAGCTGCAGCTATTAGCGTTTCAGAATGGGTTGGATATAGTTGTAACACGAGATGGAAATCAAGATGGTAGGTAATATATTTCATAATTGGTAGATTTTTCTTCCTTCTACATTTCCTATTCAAAGTTTTTTTTTTTTTTTTAAATTTTTGATCTCCCATATTCTTTATTAAGAGATTCCCTGGTGGCTCAGATGGTAAAGCGTCTGCCTGCAATACGGGAGACCCGGGTTGATCCCTGGGTTGGGAAGATCTCCTGAAGAAGGAAATGGCAACCCACTTCACTATTCTTGCCTGGAGAATCCCAGGGACGGAGGAGACTGGTAGACTACAGTCTATGGGGTCGCAAAGAGTCAGACATGACTGAGCGACTTCACTTCACTTCATTCTTTATTAAACCCATCAAATGCCTAACAATCATTCATTAAATAACTCTTCCTCGATGAATTAAATAATTCATTGGATGAATTATTTCTGTACCAGTTGCAAATTGTGCACATCTACAGAACCAGATCTTTCTTCACTCTCTACCCCAACATGGTGAAAATCATACATAGTTGCCAGCTTCTATCTGCTTTTTCTGAGAGCATAGAAAAGAAGCCTGAATCTCTTGACAGGTCCAGGAGTATCAGGTAGATAAGACATAAACTAGAAAAAGATTATGTCTTCCTCTCCTTCCTTTATTTTCCTTTATCAGTTTGGTGACGATTAAAGCTTTCCTTCACCAATACTGAGTCAAAGATGCCAGCAAAAAAAAAAAAAAAGCATATGTTGTTAAGCAGCAAGAGAGGTAAGATTCATTTAATTAGGGCCAAGGATGAGAAATCATGAGCATATGATAGGCTGAAGTTCTCAGAAGAAGCATTGTGATGGAATTAGGCTCAGGAAGGAATCTGTAGTGATTTCCTTCTTTCCTTGGAAAGAGATGGCACAGAGGAAATGGCAGACTATGGTGCTTGTATTCCATTTAGCTTATTCCCACAAGCACACCTCAGCTTCATGAAGCCACAGTGATAAAGACGCCTATGAATTTTCCATTTGCCTTTAAGAAGGTAGAGTTATTTCATTTTCTGATTTGGTTCTTGCTCTATGCCAAATGTTGAGAAATGTCTGGAGAGTTTGAGATTCTACTATTAACAGTTTTTTAAAAAATTATTATTTTGTTTTAATTCTTTGATGGCCGTAATCTGATCTAGGAGGACCTGCAGAAAAATCCCAGTTCATGTGTGATAGCATGGTGTCTGCCCAGGTAGAAGTATTGAAGCTACAGGGAGAAAAGTGCTACAAATCAGGAATTTTTTCCTCTGGAGAGCTTGTTACCTATTTACCAACATACCACTGTCACAGCAGAACTTTCCTCATCTCCTGCACATCACTGGAGGCCATCCCTTCATTCTTGGCATTAGCCAGCAGGAGTTGCAGTGGACAACTCTGAGCATTGCCATTAACATCCAACTCCAGGTGTGGTCTGGCCCTGGCTGCAAATAGGGTGCAACCCACAGTTCTTTCTGACCATAATTTTAAGGCCCCAACTTGAAGGTTGTCAGGTCAGGTTCTCAGAATACAAAATGAGACCAACAAGAAGGTAATAGCTGTCCCAGGGAAAGATAAGCTTGATAATCAATGGGTACCCAAAAGCAGAACAAAAAGAAGAAGAACTAAAGAAGCCTCCAGATGAAAGTGAAAGAAGAGAGTGAAAAAATTGGTTTAAAGCTCAAAATTCAGAAAACTAAGATCATGGCATCTGGTCCCATTACCTCATGGCAAATAGATGGGGACCAACAGTGGAAACAGTGGCAGACTTTATTTTTGGGGGCTCAAAAATCACTACAGATGGTGACTGCAGCCATGAAATTAAAAGACACCCTTGGAAGAAAAGTTATGACCAACCTAGACATCATATTAAAAAGCAGAGACATTACTTTACCAACAAATGTCCATCCAGTCAAAGCTATGGGTTTTCCGGTAGTCATATGTGGATGCGTGAGTTGGACTATAAAAAAAGATGAGCACAAAAGAATTGATGCTTTTGAACTGTGGTGTTGGAGAAGACTCTTGAGAGTCCTTTGGACTGCAAGGAGATACAACCAGTCCATTCTGAAGGAAATCAGTCCTGAATATTCATTAGAAGGACTGATGCTGAAGCTGAAACTCGAAATCTTTGACCACCTGATATGAAGAACTGACTCATTAGAAAAGACCCTGATGCTGGGAAAGAGTGAAGGAGGGAGGAGAAAGGGATGACAGAGGATGAGACGGTTGGATGGCATCACCAACTCAATGGACATGAATTTGAGTAGGCTCTGGGAGTTGGTGATGGACAGGGAGGCCTGGTGTGCTGCAGTCCATGGGGTCACGAAGAGTCAGACATGACTGAGTGACTGAACTGACTGACTGATTGACCCAAAAGCAAACTCACAAGTCACAGTACAATATCTTACAAGTGTTTTCTGCCCAACTGAATTTGGAAAGCAATGAAAAACATGAAATTTTAGTGTCTTCTCTCAACTGGGCACCACAGAGAGAGGTGTTCAGGAGCTGACTTCATGAGGTTTCTCACCTTTGGCTGACTTTCAGCAGTTTTCCCAGGATGCCACAATTTCTGGAGCAACNAGCAATGAAAAACATGAAATTTTAGTGTCTTCTCTCAACTGGGCACCACAGAGAGAGGTGTTCAGGAGCTGACTTCATGAGGTTTCTCACCTTTGGCTGACTTTCAGCAGTTTTCCCAGGATGCCACAATTTCTGGAGCAACTGGGGGTGCCCGGCAGGACTCATCCTGGTCACTAGAAACCACAGAGGAAGAAAAATAATTTCCCCTCTACCCTTGACAGTGAGTGCCTGGCTGAGACCTCTTTTGCTCTAGGGCATCTCCTAAATGGATGTTTATCTAATATGGTTGGAAGTTCTCCACCATGGCCACTGTAATTCAAGACTATCTTTGGTAAGGCTAACCTATTTTTTCAGCCTTAAAACAAAATTCTATTCACCTGAGGCCTCACACTGGATCAAGTCTAGTTTAAATAAAAGCCAATTTTACTCCAGACCCAATTCAGTTTCTAAGCTGGACCCAGCCCAGTTTTTAAGTCCAACCTAATTTGACCCTGCTTGTTTCTGGACCAGTCCAGTGGAAGAAATGCTTCAACAAAGCCTTCAAACTCATGATGCAAACACTGAGGCTGGGATCCGAGGAGGACTTACCTGCCACATCCAGAGGGAGCAAAAAAGCTGCTGGCTCGAAGAGT
>SJYS01001138.1:50145-92494 GCA_006410695.1 Philantomba maxwellii | reverse complement strand
TCCAAGAGGACTTATGCCATACCCACACGCAGAGCCCCTGTCCCTTGACACTCCCAGAACGATCCTTCGGTTGAAGCAGAATAGTTGCCACCCTCTTTTTCCACAAGACTATGGAATAGACTTTGACAGTGGGAACTGTAGCGAAGAACCAAAGGTGACTCCATGTTGGAACTGTTTCTTTGACTTGCTTTGTGATGCCATTGTTATTATCATCATACATTATAGACTGCCTCAAAAGACCCTACCCTTCAGCCTGAAGGTTAAACTGCCTTTTCTCAGCTGACAGGGAGATAAAGTGACCCTGCCCAGCTATGAAAAGGAGAAATTAACACACAATCCAAAGGCTGGCCCATCCTGAGATGTTCTGCAAGATGGAAGACCTTTTTTACTTTGCTTCCTCAGTGTCTCTAGCTCTCTATTCTGTCTTTTGACTTGAGTTTCTCATCACTTCTCTCCCTCTNGAAGACCCTACCCTTCAGCCTGAAGGTTAAACTGCCTTTTCTCAGCTGACAGGGAGATAAAGTGACCCTGCCCAGCTATGAAAAGGAGAAATTAACACACAATCCAAATGCTGGCCCATCCTGAGATGTTCTGCAAGATGGAAGACCTTTTTTACTTTGCTTCCTCAGTGTCTCTAGCTCTCTATTCTGTCTTTTGACTTGAGTTTCTCATCACTTCTCTCCCTCTGGCTCTATAAAAGAACCTGTCATCCAGACCCTGCCTAGATGGTTACTTTTATTTTTTTTTAATTTTATTTTTACTTTATTTTACTTTACATTACCATATTGGTTTTGCCATACATTGACATGAATCCACCACAGGTGTATACGAGCTCCCAATCCTGAATCCCCCTCTCACCTCCCACCCCATATCCTCTCTCTGGATCATAGATGGTTACTTTGAGACATTAGTCTACCATCTTCTCAGCCAACTGTCCAAGAAAGTCGTATTCCTTGCCTCCCTATCTCCTTTCTCGGATTCACTGATCTGTCAGTAACACAGCTAGAAAGCCCACGTGCCATAACTAAAGATCCCAGCTATGATGAAACAAAGATTTTGTATGTTGCAACTAAGACCCCGCACAGACAAATAAATCAATCCATAAAAAAATAAATATAATAATACATTTTTGGTAATAAAAGTTATATAAACAATTACATTTTTTAAAATAGTGGGCTTGGGCTTTATTGTCTCAACTTTAGACTCTAACTGCATTGCAACCTTGGTCATGAATCATTGAGGGAAACTGAAATTTTGAGTGGCCAAGATCAATAACTTCCTTGACAAGTTTAGTTAGGAGTTGTGCAATCTAAGATGTAGAAACAGTGGTTACAGAGAAAACAGACAAGTCAAACAAAATTAATAAACTGGATCAGAGAGACTTCCCTGTTACAAAAATCTGACCAAATTTGAGACGTAGACAACAAGAAGATATACCAAGCAGGGCTTAGCATTATTTGGAGGGAGTTACAAAAGAAATGTTTTAGCAAGATGGTTCTGTTTTTATTTATTACTCTATTACCTACATTTTGACCAATATTAATGACAATTGGCATTAAAAGCCATATGAGTCCTTTGAGTACAAAGCAATAGGATTTTACTTTATTTTATGGCATCAATTTCCTTAAGGATGAGAACTTTTTTTCCTTTCTATTCTATCTTTTAATTGATGGAGAATGCTTTACAATATTCTCTTGGCTTCTGCCATACAAAATGCAAATCAGCCATAATTATTCATTAGTCACCTCCATTTTTGAGCCCCCTCCTCTCACCCCATCTCACCCCTCCAGGTCATCACAGGGCACCTGGCTGGGCTCCCTGTGTTTCACCAAATTCTCAGCAGTTACCTATTATTTGCAGGGAGGGAACACAGAAGCAGATAGAGAGAACAGACTTGCGAACGCAGTGAGGGAAGAAGAGTGCTAAGACCAGTGGAAACAACATGGTTATTACAACTGTTGCAATAATCTCTTAGAAGAACTAGCATCTAACCTCCCCGTGATTGGCAGCTGGAAAGATATTCCTAAGATGGGATGGTCCTAGGATACATTCCCAGGGGACACATGTTGGTAAGAGTCCAAAACGAAAATCTGGGAATGCTGGGGGTACAAAAGTAGAGATGGAAGGGTGATGATGGGATGATAAGGGGTGTTAGCTGGGATCACATGACTACTCAAATTTATCTGAATCAGGGACTTCTCTGGTGGTCTAGTGGTTAGAATTCTGCCCTTGCCCTGCACAGAGTACAGGGTCCATATGGGTTTCATCCCCACTGGAAAACTAAGAACATGCATGCTGCATGGGGTAGCCAAGATAAAGAAACAAACAAACAAACAAAAACCCAAAAATGTAAAATTAGTATCTTGATCAAATACCAAAGATAGGAAACGATTTCAGGATATTCTAAGACATTAAAACCTTCTATCACGCAGATTTCACAGCTGAAAATATGACAGGATAATATACAGAGGAATGTATGAACAAAAGAGATAGCATGATATTGCAATTGAAAGAAAAGAGAATAAAAGGGAAAAACATAGATATATTGTTTCTCCACATGAACATGAAGGAAAGTGATCCTCTGAGGATATGAGCTGAGAACACCCTTGAGATGACAAGCTCTCCTCAAAGGTCTGACTTCAACCCAAATGAAGGATTCTGAGCTCTGATCTGTCCCACGAGCAGCCAGTACTGGGTCAGTTCTCACTTAGTTGACTGAGGAAATCGGAATCACATTTCTTAATTTATATATTGAGAACAAAATAAATCTTTTAATGTATTTATTTGACAAATTACCATGAAACAAGATGAACCTAAGTAAAATTTGATAAAAAATGCCAAAAAAAAAAAATAAAAGACTCTTTTACTGTTTCAATGACCTTGAGTTAGGAAAGTTATTTTTTTCCATTCAATATTCTACAAATTGCAAGGAGTGATGTCCAACTTTTTTGCTTGCTTGGAGAAACAACTGAGTTAGTGAGTAAATATCATATTACAAAGCAAATGGGTAAAAGAGTGTCTGGAAAGAAATCACTGAAAATAAACTACTGATGTGCCTTCTTCAGATGAGGTTATGGGGCATTTGAACAGATCATCCTCTTAGTACTTAAGAGGAAAAAGCCCACATTGGGGCAGGAGGAGGTGATAAATGCTATGTGCTGACCTCCTCCCCAACTCAGAATAATAGGAGTCTTTCCAAGGGTCTCTTAGGAAGTAGTGTTCCCTTGGCTAAACCACACAGTCAATCTTTACTTTTACAAAATAAATATTCAAGTGTCTCCTCCACGTTAAGGAAATGATGCAGAAGTGAGGGATATGTACCTTGGACAGCTCATGTCATTTTGGATCTCATGATAAACAGGAAAAGAAATAATTGTCCCCTTGCAATATTGGATGTACTCCAATTTCTCATTTACTTTAAAGGTCAAATGCCCACATCCACGTATGCTTCTCTTAAAACAAATCTCGTTATTAAAATGACAGAATGTCAACAAAGTGTATCTCTGCCAACCAGGATCCTGAAGGTGCCTTCTGTTGTAATTGTGGTCACATGAGGAACAACCATTGGCTCATGATGTGTCACGCCAACAGGTGCAGGCTATAAAAGTGGCAGCAATTTTCCATCCTCTCCAGCCACTGGGACACCCTCAGCTTCTACAGAAGAAAAGCCACGAGAGTCAGCAAGATGAAGACTCTGCTGTGCAGTCTTGTCCTTGGTCTGCTTGTTGCCAGTCAAGGTGAAGCTCAAGGAGACAACTCACAGGTACCAGGGGCATTTCAATGGTGGTCCAAGCTTGGGAGGAGGTCTTGGTGTATATCCACGTGAGTGTCCCTTTCGAGGTTTGGTCAGGTAGATCGCTAAGTCTAGCCATGTCCCTGCAACTGAAAATTGCTCCATTCCCGGGCTCTATACCTGCTGTTTGTGATGTCTGTATCTACCATCCATTCGTTGGCTCTCATGCATGTTCATTACTCTTGCAAAACCAAAGGATGATCACACAGCTGTTGGAATAGGGCTGTTGCATTTGACAAGATACCTCAAGCTATCTCAATAATACCTGAATTATTTCCTTTTCTGACATGAGTTCTCACATAATATTATACCTAGGGCTGTGTTCATAAAGATAGGTTAACCTCTGCACAAGTGAAAGGGCATGGAACCTCCTTAAAGATGATGTCAGGCAGAATTTACAAAGATGGACTAAGATTTCTGAAGGGATATCTACTTTTAGTTCACAGGAAGATGGATAACCCATTACATCGCAGCTGATAACATAGAGAAGATCACTGAGGGCGGGCCATTCCACGTTTTCATGCGCTACATTGAGTTTGATGAAGAAAATAACACAATACTGTACCACTTTTATGTCAAGTAAGTAAAAATCACCCAGAAGAAAAACACCTACAAACCAAGACCTGAGGGAGGGTGTGTCTTCCCCGTCTGCAGGGAACTCTCTGGGCGATGTTGACAGCATGTGGCACTGAGCTGTGAGGTTGACCAGGGTCTCTGAGCTGGGTGTGGGGGGAGAGGGCAGTGCCCCTCAGAGCCTCCAGGGAATGTCTTGAAAACTCTACTTAGAGGGGGAACCCAAAAGCTCCACTGGCATCAATTCATTAAAGGAAAGAGGAACACAGCAGAGGGACGAGGTCTGTCTTCTGGAATCCACAGTCCCCACCAGGGGCTTGACCCCTGCGGAATTTGTAAGAGATGGTTCCCATTGACCCAGATGCCAAGAGTGCGGGGAGAATACACAGTCAGCTCTGCCCTCGGGGTTTCCTCCCTGAAGGTTTCATCACCACTGAGTTTACCATAACCGTCAGAGCCCTAGTGACCTCCCCAAGTGCCTTCCCAGGCGCCTGCCAATGCAAATGATATGAGACCTGAGTTCTATCGCTGGGTCGGGAAGATCCCCTGCAGGAAATGCCAACCCACTCCAGTATTTTGCCTGGAGAATTTCATGGACAGAGGCGACTGGTGGGCCACAGTCCATGGAGTAGCAAGGAGTTGGACATGACTGAGCAACCAAGCACACACACACACACACACACACACACAAATCCAAGTGCCATTCATAGAATATCCACTATAACACAGATAGTTTCCTAGGAACATGCAATTATTGCAGAAATCAACACATTTGCTCAGCAATTATCCCCCACCCCACACCACCCCAAAAATAAACAAACCAGAACATGCAAATTCAGGTATACATTGTGAGGAATAAAAACATTAAGAAAAGAAACAACTAAATGTTTTATGCTTGTAGATATTGCTTTATAAATATATACATAAATGATTATATATTATATATTACCATATGTTTGCAACCATCAGTTAAATCACTCAGTCTTGTCTGACTCTTTGCGACTCCATGGACTGCATCACACCAGACTTCCCTGTACTTCACCATCTTCCAGAGCTTGCTCAAACTCATGTCCATGGAGTCGGTTATGCCATCCAACCATCTCATCGCCTGTCATCCCCTTCTCCTCATGCCTTCAATCTTTCCCAACATCAGGGTCTTTTCAAATGAGTCAGTTCTTCACATCAGGTGGCCAAAGTATTGGGTTTTCAGCTTCATCATTTGATAGTATACATACAATTAAGATAAAACCACTCATATAGGAACAGGGAGAAGGCGATGGCATCCCACTCCAGTATTCTTGCCTGGAAAATCCCATGGATGGAGGAGCCTGGTAGGCTGCAGTCCATGGGGTCACGAAGAGTGGGACACGACTGAGTGACTTCACTTTCAATTTTCACTTTCCTGCATTGGAGAAGGAAATGGCAACCCACTCCAATGTTCTTGTCTGAAGAATCCCAGGGACAGCAGAGCCTGGTGGGCTGCCGTTTATGGGGTCACACAGTGTCAGACACAACTGAAGCGACGTAGCAGCAGCATACAGGAACAGACTCACACACATATATATCCTATCTCAGGAGAAACATTTGTCTGTTTTCATTAATATTTTAAGAACATGTGTCATCATCCTCTGCCGTATTTTACAATTTCTGTGTCATGTGTTCAAATTTTCATGTGGCTAATGTTTCTGAAATCGATTTTGCCTGAAATAAGAAATGGCAACCCACTCCATGCCTGGAGAATCCCATGCACAGAAGAGCCTGGTGGGCTACAGTCCATGTGGTTCCAAAGAGTCAGACACAACTGAGCAATTGAGCACACAAAGAAGTAGAGTTACATGTAACTAAATGAACCATTGTGGAATACACAATTCACTGAGCTTTCACACGTGCACAATTGTTTCATCGTCCACACAGTCAAGATATAAAACTCCAGGCTTCAGCTCGTGGCTCAGTGGTTAAGAATCTGACTGCCAATGCAGGAGACATGAGCTCCATCTAGGTCTGGAGGGACCCCACGTGCCCAGGAGCAAGTAAGCCCATGTGCTACGATGACTGAGCCTGTGGGCCATATGCTCTACAGGAAGTCACCATGGTGAGAAATCCCAGCACTGCAACTAGAGAGTTATAATCCTTACCCTCGGCAATAGAGAGAAGCCTGAGTGGCAAAAAGACACAACACACTCAAAAATAAACAATCTTTTCTAGAATCAGGGTCTTTTCCAAGAGGTCAGTTCTTTGCATCAGGTGGCCAGAGTATTGGAGTTTCAGCTTCAGCATCAGTCTTTCCAGTGAATATTCAGGACTGATGTCCTTTAGGATGGACTGGTTGGGTCTCCTTGCAGTCCATGGGACTCTCAAGAGTCTTCTGCAACACCACATTTCAAAAGCATGAATTCTTCGGCGCTCAGCTTTCTTTAGAGTCCAAGCCTCCCATCTATACATGACTACTGGAAAAACCATAGGCTTGACTGGATTGACCTCTATTGGCAAAGCAATGTCTCTGCTTTTCAATATGCTGTCTAGGTTGGTCATAACTTTCCTTCCAAGGAGTAAGCATCTTTTAATTTCATGGCTGCAGTCACCATCTGCANCATGTAACTAAATGAACCATTGTGGAATACACAATTCACTGAGCTTTCACACGTGCACAATTGTTTCATCATCCACACAGTCAAGATATAAAACTCCAGGCTTCAGCTGGTGGCTCAGTGCTTAAGCATCTGACTGCCAATGCAGGAGACATGAGCTCCATCTAGGTCTGGAGGGACCCCACGTGCCCAGGAGCCAGTAAGCCCATGTGCTACTATGACTGAGCCTGCAGGCCATATGCTCTACAGGAAAAGAAGCCACCATGGTGAGAAATCCCAGCACTGCAACTAGAGAGTTGTAATCCTTACCCTCGGCAATAGAGAGAAGTCTGAGTGGCAAAAAGACACAACACACTCAAAAATAAACAATCTTTTCTAGAATCAGGGTCTTTTCCAAGGAGTCAGTTCTTTACATCAGGTGGCCAGAGTATTGGAGTTTAAGCTTCAGCATCAGTCTTTCCAGTAAATATTCAGGGCTGATGTCCTTTAGGATGGACTGGTTGGGTCTCCTTGCAGTCCATGGGACTCTCAAGAGTCTTCTGCAACACCACATTTCAAAAGCATGAATTCTTCGGTGCTCAGCTTTCTTTAGAGTCCAAGCCTCCCATCTATACATGACTACTGGAAAAACCATAGGCTTGACTGGATTGACCTCTACTGGCAAAGCAATGTCTCTGCTTTTCAATATGCTGTCTAGGTTGGTCATAACTTTCCTTCCAAGGAGGAAGCATCTTTTAATTTCATGGCTGCAGTCACCATCTGCAATGATTTAGGAGCCCCCCCAAAATAAAGTCAGTCATTGTTTACACTGTTTCCCCATCAATTGGCCATGAAGTGATGGAACCAGATGCCATGATCTTAGTTTTCTGATGTTGAGCTTTAAGCCACCTTTTTCACTCTCNATCTTTTAATTTCATGGCTGCAGTCACCATCTGCAATGATTTAGGAGCCCCCCCAAAATAAAGTCAGTCATTGTTTACACTGTTTCCCCATCAATTGGCCATGAAGTGATGGAACCAGATGCCATGATCTTAGTTTTCTGATGTTGAGCTTTAAGCCACCTTTTTCACTCTCCTCGTTCACTTTCATCAACAAGCTCTTTAGTTATTCTTTACTTTCTGCCATAAGGGTAGTGTCATCTGCATATCTGAGGTTATTGATTTTTCTCCTGGAAATCTTGATTGCAACTTGTGCTTCTTCCAGCCCAGCATTTCTCATGATGTACTCTGAATATAAGTTAAATAAGCAGGGTGCGATATACTGCCTTCACGGACTCCTTTTTCTATTTGGAACCAGTCTGTTGCTCCATATTCAGTTCCAACTGTTGCTTCCTGACCTGCATACAGGTTTCTCAAAATGCAGGTCAGGTTTTCTGGTAATCCCATCTCTTGAAGAACTTTCCACAGTTTATTGTGACCCACACTGTCAAAGACTCTGGCTTAGTCAGTAAAGCAGAAATAGACGTTTTTCTGGAACTCTCTTGATTTTTGATAATCCAGCATATGTTGGCAATTTGATCTCTGGTTCTTTTGCNTTTCCACAGTTTATTGTGATCCACATTGTCAAAGACTCTGGCTTAGTCAGTAAAGCAGAAATAGACATTTTTCTGGAACTCTCTTGATTTTTGATAATCCAGCATATGTTGGCAATTTGATCTCTGGTTCTTTTGCCTTTTCTAAAACCACCTTGAACATCTGGAAGTTCACGGTTTACGTATTGTTGATGTCTGTCTTGGAGAATATCGAACATTACTTTGCTAGTGTGTGAGATTAGTTCAATTGTTTGGTAGTTTGAGCATTCTTTGGCACTGCCTCCCTTTGGCATTAGAATGAAAACCAACATTTTCCAGTCCTGTGCCCACTACTGAGTTTTCCAAATTTACTGCCATATTGAGTGCAGTACTTTCATAGCATCATCTTTTAGGATTTGAGATAGCTCAACTGGAATTCCATCACCTCCACTTGCTTTGCTCATAGTGATATTCCCTAAGGCCCACTTGACTTCACATGCCTGGATGTCTGGCTCTAGGTAAGTGATCACACCGTCGTGATTATCTGGATCATGAAGATCTTTTTTGTACAGTTTTTCTGTGTATTCTTGCCACCTCTACTTAATATCATCTGCTTCTGTTATGCCCGTACCATCTCTGTCCTTTGTTGAGCCCATCTTTGCCTGAAATATTCCCTTGATAGTTCTTAGCTTCTTGAAGAGATCTCTAGTCTTTCCCATTGTACTTTTTTTCTCTATTTCTTTGCACTGATCACTGAGGAAGACTTTCTTATCTCTCCTTGCTATTCTTTGGAACTCTGCATTCAAATGGGAATATCTTTCCTTTGCTCCTTTGCTCTTTGCTTCTCTTCTTTTCACATCTATTCATAAGGCTTCCTCAGACAGAGTTTTGCTTTCATCTTTCAGTGTCCTATTTTTTTGCCTTTTCATACTGTCTTTTTCTTCACTCATCATTAAATGTCTATCCCTAGAGCCATAGGTAAGACAGATCTGCATTTTCTAAACTTTTCTGGCTCTTCACGTGAGTAATATATGCTCTATGAATCATTTTCCTCACCTTCCATCACTCAGCACAGTGTTTAAACAGTTATCAGTGCCTGCATATGCAAGGAATCATGTTTTTCACACCAAATGAAAGGAGTTACATTTTTCAAGCCAAATGAAAGGAGTTTGTCTGCTCAGATAAAATGTTGTGTGTTTACAGTTATATTGAATAATTGTTGTGTTCCCACTTTGTGGTTGTTTTTCTGTGATTTCAATGCATTTCCAAGTTCCCTGGTAGCTCAGTTGGTTTAAAAAAAAAAAAGTCCGCCTGCAATGCAGGAGACCCCAGTTCAATTCCTGGGTCAGGAAGATCCACTGGAGAAGGGACAGGCTACCCACTCCAGCATTATGGCCTGGAGAATTCCATGGAGTGTAGAGTCCATTGGGTTACAAAGAGGCAAACATGATTGAGTGACTTGCAATTTCACTTTCAGTGACTAAGAACACTCACTACACTTCACTGTGGGCATTATTTATTAATCCAGTTCCTCTTACTATTATTTTCATAAAGATTATTTATATGTGCCAAATACACCTTTTTTCACATACATGTACAGAGGACATATGTGAAGCCACTTACTCTTTTGTTGCAGAGATAACAATATATACTTATCATATATGCATAAATTTCTTCATAATATCAATAAGCACATCAAGTGCACTTAAGTGTTTTCTTGTGTAAGTGTCTGGGTGAGTGTGAAATGCATCCGTATACAGACATGTGTCTTTCAAGTTTAATCTTCATATGGTATTGTGATGGAGGAAGAGCACATGTATTATATGCACAAATTTCTTCATAATATCAATAAGCACATCAAGTGTACTTAAGTGTTTTCTTGTGTAAGTAAGTGTCTGAGTGAGTGTGAAATGGATCTGTATACAGACATGTGTCTTTCAAGTTTAATCGTCATATGGTATTGTGATGGAGGAAGAGTGCGTGTTTGGAGAAAATTAAACTTTTTTTAAATTTTGTGATTTTTGGCTCTCATATTGCCTACTGAGGGCTTCCCTGGTGTCTCAGAGGGTAAAGAATCTGCCTGTAACACAGGAGACCCAGATTTGATCTCTGGGTTTGGAAATTCCCCTGGAGAAGGAAAGGGCAACCCACACCAGTCTCCTTGCTTGGAGAATCCCACAGACAGAGGAAGAGACTGGTGGGCTACAGTCCATGGGGTCGTAGAGAGTCGGACACAACTGAGTGACAAAGACTTTCACTTTCATTGTCTAATGACTCACAGGTAGGGTTGTGACAATGCCCAAGGTTTGTCATGGCGGCTATGCCTCTCAGTTTTCAGAAACTATATATATAAAGGAAAAGTTCATCCTATTTCTTTCTACCTAAAATTCTAGAATTCTCCAGGTTTCCTGGCTGTAAACATGACCTGTTTGTATCTGCAGGTTATCTTTGGAACTACTCGTCAGATTTAGTGTGTAGAAAAACCATTCTTGTCACTTGTAAGTGACTGGATCTGAGACAACCTTTTGAAGGTCATCCTTTTGAAGGTCATAATATCAATAAGACATCCTTTTGAAGGTCAAATTGTTCACCAGCACTGAGGTGATACCTGATACATATCCTTGGGTGTCATACAGAAAGAATCCTAGTTATACATTAAATTTTGTTATCTTATTCAACCAACTTGAATATGTTTTGTTTTTAAGGGAGAATGGAGAATGCATAGAAAAATACGTCTCAGGCACAAAGGAAGAAGACTTTTATGCTGTTGACTGTAAGTATGAACATTTCATGGAAAGAGTACATGCAGGTAGAAATCTTGGTCTCAACTTTCTTCAATAACCCCATACACCTGAATTCTACTCCTACTAAAAATCAGAGGTCAGGGACTGGAACGTCTCCTCTCAATGGTGTGTAACTCAATGAGATCAGATCCAGACGTCCTAGACTGTGAAGTTAAGTGGACATTGTGAAGCATTATATGAACAATGCTAGTGGAGGTGACAAAATTCAAGCTATGCTCTTTAAAATCCTAAAAAATAATGCCGTTAAAGGGCTGCAGCAATGTGTCAGCAACTGTGGAAAACTTGACAGTGGCCACAGAACTGGAAAAGGTCAGTTTCTGTCTCAATCGCAAAGGAGGACAATGACAAAGAATGTTCCAACTACCACACCGTTGGGCTCATTTCTCACGTGAGTATGGTACTGCTCAAAATCCTATAAGTTAAGTTTCAGCAGTACATGATCAGACAACTTCCAGCCATACAAGCATGATTTAGAAAAGGCAGATGAACCTGATCAAATTGTCCACATTCAAGGATCATGGAGAAAGCAAGGCAATTCTAGAAATAAATTTTTTTTTTCTGCTTCCTTGACTATAGTAAAGCCTTTGACTGTGTGGATCACAGCAAAGTGTGGAAAATTCTAAAAGATATGGGAATACTGGATTGCCTTACCTGGCTCCAGAGAAACCTGTATGTGGATCAGTCAGCAAGAGTAACTGGACGTGGAACAACAGACTGGTTCCAAATTGGGAAAGGAATACAAGATATCCTCATGCTGCTTCTATAACTTATATGCAGAGCACATCATGCTAAATGCCAGGCTGGATGAATGAGAATCTGGAATCAAGATTGCTGGCAGAAATAGCAACAGCATCAGATATGCAGATGATACCACTTTAACGGAAGAAAGTGAAGAGGAATTAAAGAGTCTCATGATGACGGTGAACAAGGAGACTGAAAAAGCTGGTCTGAAACTCAACATTCAAAAACGCTAAGATCATGGCATCTGATCCCCTCACTTTACGGCAAATAGAAAGTGGAAAGACTGGAAGCAGTTACAGGTCTTATCTTTTTGGGCTCGAAGATCACTGGATTGTGACTGCATCCACGAAATTAAAGATAATTTGTATTTGGGAGGAAAGCTATGACAACCCAAGACAGCTTATTAAAACACAGGGACATCACTTTGCCAAGAAAGGTCCGATCTGTCAACAGCATGATTTTTTTTTTTACCTAGTTATGTATGGATTTGAGAGTTGGACCATAAAGACAGCTGAGCACCAAAGAAAGGATGATTTTGAATGGTGGTGCTAGAGAAGACTCTTGATAGNCAGCATGATTTTTTTTTTTACCTAGTTATGTATGGATTTGAGAGTTGGACCATAAAGACAGCTGAGCACCAAAGAAAGGATGATTTTGAATGGTGGTGCTAGAGAAGACTCTTGATAGTCTCTTGGACCACAAGGAGATAAAAGCAGTCCATTGTAAATGAAATTAGTCCTGAATATTCATTGGAAGGACTGATGCTGAAGCTGAAGTCTCAGTATGTTGGCCACCTGATGCACAGAACTGACTCCTTGGAAAAGATCCTGATGCTGGGAAAGTTTGAAGGCAGGAGGAGAAGGGAATGACAGAGAATTAGATGGTCAGATGGCATCATCAACTCAAAGGACATGAATTTAAGCAAACTCTGAAAGATCGTGGAGGACTGAGGAACTTGGTGTGGTACAGTTCATAGGGTCATGGAGAGTCAGACATGACATAAGGATTAAATATCAAGCAGAACAATGTTACTAAGCATGAGTGTATAATTTATATTTCGTAGGGTTCTCACAGATAATTTATGAACTATGAGGTCTCAGGGTCTATCTTGAGGCAGCACATTAGTGCCATTCACTTTTTAAAAACAATCTTATAATATCTTGGTCCATTAAAGGTGAGATGGATGAACTTGAACTCAAGAAAATCATCGTGAGTTCAACCATAAAGGCAGCTTCTATACAAAGCAATGGGTATGCTGGCTAACCTTTGCATCTCTGAGCTCTTTATAATGGCCCTAAATAGCATTATTATGTTCACGTGGCCTAAGGTGAACATGTTTGATTAAAATTTAAACACATCAATATATGATCACAACACATGCCTAAACTAAGTAGTTGCACATTACATGTGCGATAGCCACAAATTTGTAAAATTCATGCCTAAAATATTTTCCCCATACTTTGATCAATAACTTCTGATATTTGAGGTTTTCTAAATTATGCCTTCATTTTTTCTTATTCCCACAATATGGTTTCTTTTGGCTGAATCATGAATGCTTCCATTGTCTTTACTCTTCTCCATTTTTGCAACCCTTTTAGCTTGAACTTTACACAGTGACTAAACAAGGGAGATAAACAAAAGTGCAAGACGTCTTGGAAGGTCTCCTGGGGACCAGCCATTGCAGCCTTCAGCTTTGTTTTGGGGACTGTGAGGTGTACCTGCATCAGGCCCAGTACAGCAGTGGCCTTGATGGTGAGCTGACGCCCAGAAGACAGGTTACTCTCACTGTCCCNTTTATTTTTTCCTGGCCTAGGGGGAGCATATTTGATTAAAATTTAAACATATCTTATATGATCACAACCCTTACCCAAACTAAGTATTGGCCCAGGGCATATGCGATGATCACAAATTAGTAAAATTCATGCCTGAACTATTTCCCTGTACTTTTCATTGATTACTTCCAACATTTGATATTTTCTAAATTATGCTTCCATTTTCTTATTCCCATTTTGTGCTTTCCCTTGGCCAAATTGTGAATTCTTCCACTATCTTTCTGCTTCTCCATTTTTGCAATCTGTTTTAGCTTGATGTTTACACAGTGACTAAACAAGGGAGATAAACAGAACTGCAAGACGTCTTGGAATGTCTCTTGGGGAGCAGCCATTACAGCCTCAGCTTTGTTTTGGGTACTGTAAGGTGTACCCTCATCAGGCCCAGTACAGCAGTGGCCTTGATGGTGAGCTGACACCCAGAAGACAGGTTACTCTTACTGTCTCATCCCTTCATGAACATCACAGTCAATTCAGTGATGCTGCTATGCCCACCTTGTGAAGACATGTGAACCACAGGTGGTCACTGGTAATCTGAGAACATGCATTGTCTGAACTAAGCTGTCCCAANCCCAGAAGACAGGTTACTCTCACTGTCTCATCCCTTCATGAACATCACAGTCAATTCAGTGATGCTGCTATGCCCACCTTGTGAAGACATGTGAACCACAGGTGGTCACTGGTAATCTGAGAACATGCATTGTCTGAACTAAGCTGTCCCAATGTGAGCAAGGCTGGTGGACTCAGCATGACCTTGGGAAAATTGCATATTCTCGTCAGGGCTATGAGACTTTGAAGCTCCTTTTTTAATTTTTTTCCAAGCACATTAATAACTTTCAGTGTTTCAGAGACAGAGCACTGGTGTTTGCATGCTTCAGGAACACAGATGGGCATTTTTACATTCCATGTTGCTGAGATTGCAGGAAGGTGAGATGGAGGCCAGGAGAATGAGAAGGGACGTAGAGAGTGCAGTGTGACACACAGTAGGTCAGAGCTGCTTCTTGTCCAGACACATGGGGCAGAGTGGACACGCAGGTCAGAGAAGAGGGGCAGTGCTGCAGGTGCGGAGGGAGGTCACCTCTAGGTGGTCACTGCCTACCCGTCCCAACAGGTATGCTGTCTTCACATCAACAGACACGGCAGTGTGCAGTGTCATACCCCAGTCTGAGGGGCTCAGGAAACATAATACTTAAAGTGTTCAAAAGGTTTCCTGGCCTGGTGTAAGCACTCAGGAACAGGAGGTGATGAACACAAGGTAGGTTGGTCAAGAGATACCCATTTTATGGCTAGTGTAACAGACATCAAAGAATTTTAGAACCTGTATTTGATAACACNTAGTGTAACAGACATCAAAGAATTTTAGAACCTGTATTTGACAACATGTTCGTGGTGTTTTAAAACACTCTCAGGAACTTCCCCGGTGGTCCAGGGGATAAGAATTCTGCCTGCCAGGGCAGGAGACATAGGTTCGATCCCTAGTCTGAGAAAATCCCACACGCCATGGGGCATCTAAGCTCATGCACCCCAACGACTGATCCTGCACTCGAGAGCCCCTGAGCTGAAACTACCGAAGCTCAGGCACCCCAGAGCCTGTGCTCAACAACAAGAGAAGGCACTGCAATGAGAAGCTGGCACTGCACACCTAGACTGCACTCCACAGTCACCACACGTGGAGAGAGCCCACGGGCAGCACAGAAGACACAACAAGTCAAAAAACAAGGCAGAAAAAGAATCTCTGGGGTTCATTGGAACACACGTTCTAAGGTGGTAAGCATCTTGGTAAGACAGCAAGGAGTGACTGGNTGAGAAGCCGGCACAGCACACCTAGACTGCACTCCACAGTCACCACACGTGGAGACAGCCCACGGGCAGCACGGAAGACACAGCAAGTCAAAAAACAAGGCAGAAAAAGAATCTCTGGGGTTCATTGAAACACACGTTCTAAGGTGGTAAGCATCTTGGTAAGACAGCAAGGAGTGACTGGTTACTGGTAGGAAAAGGTGGGGATGAGGAAAAGTCATGCCTCCTTTCCTTGCCGTGGTTAATGGTAGCATTTTGTGCACACAAGGAGTGAGTGGGTCAATACACGATGGACCGTTCTTTATGCCCGCTATGTGCGACAAGAATCTAACTGACAACTAGTTAAGATGAGGCTGTGTGTATCTTTTCTCTCTCACACAGACTGGGGTCAGAATGAACTTCAAGTCATTAGTGGGGACAAGAGCAATCTCATAGTGCATAATCTCAACGTGGATGCAGATGGCAAGNGTCAATTATTGTTCAGAAACACTGGAAGGACTGCCATGCAGTGAGGAACGTCTACTCACCCTGAGCCACTGGAGGCAGTGTCCAAGCATGGCCTAACAGAGAAACAGTCTTGGCTATGCTATGCCCTAAGGAGGAGTTTTTAGATAACCAGAACACCCCCCAAAGAGAAGGGGCTCTCCATCAGGAGAGGTGCTCCCAGGTTAGTCTGGGGCCACCTGTTGGGATGCCTGGATACATGACTCTGCCCTGGGTGGGGGCTGGCTTGGAGGACTTGAAAGCGAGGCCCTGCCTGTCTCTAAGGTTCCTAGGTTTCTACCATGCTTATTTATGACTGAAGTCCCATTTGTGGGGTAGTTAACTGGCTCCTGAGCCGATCACACCCACAACCTCAAGCTCATTTATGTCTTTCATGTCATTCTCAGAATTGGCCTTCCCTGATCCTCCCTTCCCAGAGCTTCACTTCCTGGTCGGAGACGTAGCACGCTGGGAATTTAGTCTAAGGGAGCACAGAGAAGGGCAAGGAATACACATTAATAATCCAGCCCCTACTGACAGTGTACAAAATGCTTTCAGGCACACTGATTCGCTGCATCCTCATTACAAACCCCGTGAAGCTGAGTGAGCAGGAATCACTATTCCCACATTACAGAGAGGGAAACTCAGATGGAGCAATGACTTGTCGAGTGTCACTTAGGTTGCACTTGGTAGGACCAAGCTTCCTTCTGNGCAGTGGGTTTGCTTCAAAGCTGGAGATCACTGAGCTTGATTATGGCAGCCATGCTTTCAGAGAGCATGGTAAGCAAGCCTCCTCTTTGTCCAGAGGGGGACGTTACCCTGACCCTCAAAGGTGCTTGCAGCAAATACAACCCTGAAAATTGGTCTGGATAAAGAACAGCCAGGGCCTTGCATTCTTGGCATACCCAGGAGAGGTCATCCCTCTCAACAACTTTCCTGTGATGAACTTGGGGTGGGACTTCCCAACTTCCCAGGTCAACCAGGATGGCCAAGGGTTTCTTGGCTCTGGGTCCGTGACTTCCACGTTCCCAGCCCACAGCCCTCCAAGTCCACAACCTTGACCGCTGATCTGATATCCACGAGCCAAGGTGGTGGCTGAACTTTGTGGGGCCTAGGCACTGCCTGGCACCATGCCAAGCCCTCTGTGTGCTTTATTTCATTTAATCCTCACATCTTTTGAAAAAGTGTGACCCCTCCCTGTCTACCATTGATGGATAAAGAAACTGAGGTTCAGAGAAGGTAAGGGACCTACTGTCTGTCAGCCAGCTGGTAGGTGATGGAGGCAAGTATTGGCCACAATCTGGTTGCCTCCACAATCCAGGCTCATTGGAAGTGTTTCTGTTCCTTTCCTAGTTGAGAAGGAACGTGGTTGGGGGGAGGGGGGAGCGAGGAGGGGAGGACTTCCTGGTGGCCCAGTGGTTAAGACTTCACCTTCCAATGCAGGGGATGTGAGTTCAATCTCTAGTCGGGGGCTAAGATCCCACATGCTTCGTGGACAAAAAGCAAAGCATAAAATAGAAGCAATATTGTAACAAATTCTGTAAAAACGTTTTAAGAATGGTCTACATCCAAAAAATATATATATCTTAAGAAGAAATGGGTTTTTCTTTTTCATTCTTTCTTTCCTCCTTCCTTCCTTCTTTCCTTTATTTCTCTCTTTCTCCTTTTATTTCTTGTTTATTTTCAATTATTATTACTAGCAAATTCTTCCTCACTGAAGGGCATCTTCCACTGATCTCCAGCCTCTGTCTATACCCAAAGGCCTGGCTGGGATTCGGCAAGTTCTCATAGACCCTCATAGAATTAGGGTGAGCAAAGGTACACGAAGGAGATAACCGAGCAGGACCAGCCCTCGAGGCTAATCTTCTGGGCGCCTGGAACCACCCATCACGGCTCCACTTCCTCATAAAGAAGTGACTGCAGCCACGCCAGGAATGCTGAAAGATCAAATGGCCCCTTTAGCAAATTAGAAAAAGGCACCCTCCCTCAAGACTTTTGATTAACATTTGCACGTTTGCTGGAAACCTATGATTGTAAACATACATATCTAGGGAGGTGCCTAAATTCATTCACTTCCTGCAATTGGCTAGTGCCCAACCAATACAACCGTACTGGTCAGGCCAAGTCACACAGCCCCGGTTCTACACTGGTTCTGCCATTTACCAGCTGAGTGATCTTGGGCAGGTCACTGGGCTCACTGAAGCTCAGTTTCTGATAGAATGGAGTCCATGTGGCCCCCTTGTCTAACTTGTTCACAGGTTTAAATGGGGTAACAAGAAAGAGCTGTTGCTTAAGACTCAGAAGGAGAACTTTGCTTCTTGGAATAGGATGGAAATACTCAAAATCAGAGGCTGGGGCCTTGTCCCAGGAGGACACACAACCCTCCCAGCCTCTCCACCAGCCACGGGGGGATGATGGAGTCCTTTTAACTCCTCGTGTGTTTTCTTTCCACATGGGGAGATGGCTGGGCTAGTAAGTGAGGTTTGCCATTAGTTTCCTCTGCTCCTACTTTCTCAGTGACCAATTCCTCCCCTAAATCCTACCCCTCTCATTGCTTTTCTATTCTTTCTCCCATTCAGTCTACTTTCAGAAAATGATTGGTAAGCCTCAATGATTCTCAATGGACATGAGTCTGAGCAAACTATGGGAGATGGTGAAGGGCAGGGAAGCCTGTTGTGCTGAACTTTATAGGGTCACAAAGAGTCAGGCGTGACTCAGCGATTGAACAACAACAACGATTCTTTGAAAAAGTGAAGTGAAGTCGCTCAGTTGTGTCTGACTTTCTGGGACCCTATGGACGGTAGCCTCCCAGGCTCTTCCGTCCACAGGATTTTCCAGGCAGGAGTACTGGAGTGGGTTGCCATATCCTTCTCGAGGGGAATCTTCCCAACCCAGGGGTCGAATCCGGGTCTCCTGCATTGCAGGCAGACACTTTACCCTCTAAGCCATCAGGGAAGTTGCCTCTAAATAACTTCAGACCAAAAAGAAAAAACACCTGAATCTAATCAATGCATTTGGATCTCAGGAAAAGATATTTGGGAGCCAGTTCCTATATATGACATAGAAATATCACCAAGAAGTTGACCATCTGTTCTACTTTTGAAAAGTCGAGAATAAAGATGATCTGGTGTCAGAACTTGCTGCTCTGAACCCCTCTAGTGGTTCACCATGGAAATGGCCACCATTCTCCTAGGATGGGGACTTGAAAGTTCTGCTAGTGCAATGCTGGCTTCCAGCACCTGCCTCACTCTTTAAACAGTCATAGCAATGAGGTGAGACATTATTTGGACTTTCTGGTCATCTTTTGATGTCTAGAGGGCAAGAACCTCACTCCCTCAGATTGTTCAAGAGACCAGGTCTCTAGGCCAAGCTCAGTCTTTAGCCAGGGCAACTCTTTAGCCTCAGTTTAGCCTCAGTTTTCTTATCTATGAAATGAGATTAATGACATCTGGTGTCTGCCTCTCATAAAATTGTTGTGAGGATCAAAAGAGACAGTAAAGGAAAAAAGAGGTGAAAACTGCATCCATAAATAAATGTTAAGGTAGTTCTGTATGCTGTCTAGCCACATGCAACTACTTAAATTTAAGTTGATTAAAATTAAATAAAAATTCAGTGCTTCAGTCAGTCACACTGGCTACATCTCAAGTGATCCATAGCTACGTGTGGCTAGTGGCTACCGTATTACAGAGCACAGATCTAGAACATTTCTATCATCACAGAAAGTTCTGTGGGACAGTCCTGCAGCTAGAGAACTGAAGAACAAACTTCACATTCCCCACTTCTGCTCGGCCCTTGAGGGAGAAAGTTTTCATGCAGCGATCAAGTCTAGGAAGATGCTGGGATCACAGTCAGCCTGGGGTACAGTTCACGTTGGCATGGACTCATTCGTTTTGTGTGTGCATGTGTCCCATAAAATACACAGTGCACACACAGAGAGAACCTGCATGTCTCGGCCAAGCACTGTACTAAGCTCATCGTCCTACCAGGAGGACGGCCTGGGTTGTGCAAATATGTTTCTGCATCAGGGTCTCTGGATGAGAGGCTGTGAACAGTGCAAGGAAGTTTTATTTGCATGTCAACCTGCTGCCTCACAAACACACAACTGAAGTGGCTCCTGTTGCTTCTGGGAAGATTTTCCTGCCCTCTCCACACTCGGTCTGAGTCCTCCTATTTCCGCCCATATTCCCCTGTTCTTCCCTTTTCATTGCATTTATCAAATTGTTTTGCAGCTTGCTGGTTTGTTTTCTGTTAAAATGTAAGTGCTCTGAGGTAGGAGCCAAGTTTGTCTCATACTGCCTTGCATCTTCAGCCTCTCATACATAGTAGATGCTCAGAACTATTAATTAATGAGTGGTATTTATGGATGGGCGGATTTCCTGCAGTCCCCCGCAAAAAGCCCTCAGTTAATGGCTGCTGGAGATTCTCTTCATGCTGGGACACCAAATGCTTTTTAGGGCAAGGGCTAAAAAGGCAGCACAAGCTGAGTGGGAAAAAGCACAACTTGATTTCTGTTTCTGGCAGTTCAATTGACAAAAACAAAATCCTGGATGAAATTTTTAAATTGTATTTTAAAAAAAATTGCTAACTCACACAAAAACTTGTACACAAATGTTTATAGCTGCATTACTCGTGGTAGCTCAAAGTGGAAATGACCCACATGTCTCACATTTGACGGTGAACAAAATTTAGTATGTCTCTACGGCAATGTTATTCAGTAATTAAAATGAATGAAGTATTAATATAAGGATGGTGAAACTTGACAGCAATATGCTCAGTAAAGGAGACTGGTCGTAAATGCCCATATTTTTGCATGATTTCATTTGTATAAAATATTCAGAATAGGTAAATCTATAGGGACAAAAAGTAGGGCACTGGTTGCCTCGGGCTGGGAGAAAGGAAGAGTTACCGCTAATGGGCACAGGGCTTCTCTTTGGGATGACAGAAATGCTCTAAAATTAGAATGCTGCAATGGTTGCACAACTCTGTGAATATACTGAAAACCTGGTTTCTCTGATGAATTCTATCAAAAGCTTAAAAGAGTAATTAATGCCAATTTTCCACAAACTCTTTCCATTCTCTCCCCCCCAAAAAAAATAGAACAGGAGGGAACACTTTCCCATTCATTCCATGAGCTCAACATTATTCTGATACCACAACCAGACAATGACATTACAAAAAAGAAAACTACAGACTAATATTCACTGTGAATATAGAGCCAAAATCCTCAACAAAATAATAAAAAACTAATCCCAGCAACATATAAAAGGGATTATATATCATAACTAATTTATCCCAGGATGTAGTGAAGTGAAAGTCACTCACCTGTATCTGACTCTTGGCAACCCTATGGAATTTTCCAAACAAGTATACGGGAGTGGGTAGTCATTTCGTTCTCCAGAATATAAGGTTGGTTCAAGTTCCAAAAGCAATTAGTGTAATAAACCATATTAATAGAATAAAAGACAAAAAAAAATCATCATCTTAATATATGGAGAAAAAGTATTTGACACAATGCAACACTCTTTCATGGAGAAGGCAATGGCATCCAGCTCCAATACTCTTGCCTGGAAAATCCCACGGACGGAGGAGCCTGGAAGGCTGCAGTCCATGGGGTCTTTGAGCGACTTCCCTTTCACTTTTCACTTTCATGCACTGGAGAAGGAAATGGCAACCCACTCCAGTGTTCTTGCCTGGAAATCCCAGGGACAGGGGAGCCTGGTGGGCTGCCATCTGTGGGGTCGCACAGAGTCGGACACGACTGAAGCAACTTAGCAGCAGCAGCAACACTCTTTCATGATAAAAACACACAATAAAATAGGAATAGAAAGGAAACTTTCTCAACCTGATAAGGGCAATTACCCAAAACCCACAGCTAACATCATACTTAATGGTGAAAGATTAAATACTTTTCCTTCAAGTTCAGAAACAAAACAAGGATGTCTGCTCTCATCTCATTACTTCTATTCAATGTTGTATTGGAAGTTCTAGCCAGGGCAATCAGACAAGAAAAAGAAATAAAAGGCATCCAGGTTGAAAAGGAAAAAGTTAAACTATTTTTATTCACAGATAACATAATCATGTATATTGAACACCCTGAAGAGTTCACAGCAATAGCAGGAAAAATAAAAAAATTAGAACCAATAAATAAGTTTACTAATATGCAGGATAGAAAATAAATATATGAAAAATCAGTCATATTTCTATAAACTAGCAATGAATAGTCTGAAAGTGAAATTAACAATGCAATTCCATTTATAATAGCGTCCAAAAGATGAAAATATTTTGGAATAAATATAACAAGATTATTATAAGATTTGTACCCTGAAAACTATAAAACACTCCTGAAAGAAATGAAAGCAAACTTATGGAAAAACATACATGTTCAGGGAGCAGAACGTTTAATCTTGTTAGGATGGCAATAGTTCCCCCAAATACTTACAGAATCAATATAATCCTTATCAAAATCCCAGCTTCTGTTTGTTTCTTTTTGCAGACATAGGCATAAAATTCACATAGAAATGCAAAAGATGTAGAATATATCAAACAACTTGAAAAGAATAAAGTGGGAAGACACACTTCTCAGTTTCAAAACTTACCTCAAAGCTACACTTATCAAGACAGTATAGAACTGACATAAATTTGGATGTGTGGGTCAATGGAATGGAATTGAGAGCCTAGGAATAAACCCTTACATTTATGATCTCTTGTCCTCAGTTCTTGACATGAGAGCCTTAGAGACTAAATGGGTGTCTTGTTATTTATTAATAACAAGCCAGTTTCCACCATAACTTGGTTTATGTTAATAAGGTGAGTTTTGGAAAGCAGGAAGGATGAAGATTGGTGACCAAGGGAACCAACCCTGAATAGAAGTTTCCAACTTTCAGTCCTACCCCAGAGCACTCCAAGGAAGGGAGAGGGACTAGAGGTTAAAGCAATCACCAACAGTCAGTGATTTAATCAATCCTGCCTGTGTAAGGAAGCATCCATAAAGACCCAAAAGGAGGTGCAGAGAGGTTCCAGACTGGGGAAACAGGACACTTCCTATGCCCCATGCCAGGCTCCAAACTCCATGAAGATAGAAGCTCCTTTGTTCAGGACTTCACCCTATCTATCTTTTAATTTGGCTATTGATTTGTATCCTTTAATATCCTTTGAGATAAATTGGTATCTAGTAAGTAAACAGGTTTCCTGAGTTCTGGGAGCTGCTCTAGGCTTCCCAGGTGATGCTAGTGGTAAAGAACTCGAATGCTAATGCAGGAGACATAAGAGACACGGGTTCGATCCCTGGGTCAGGAAGATCCCTTGCAGGAGGAAATGGCAACCCATTCTGGTATTCTTGCCCATGAACAAGGAGATTGGTGGGCTATAGTCCTTGGGGTCACTGAGAGTCAGACATAACTGAAACAACTTCGCACATACGCATGCATGAACTGCTCTACCAAACTAACAGAACTCAGAAAGAGGGTTGCGGCAACTTCCAGTTTATAGCCAGTTGATCAGAAGCATAGGTAACCATCTGGACTTGTGACAGGCATCTAAAGTTCATACTGGCAGAATAAACAAGCCTGAGAAAGCTCCAGTCTGTAGTCGGTTGCTTTGGGCTTACAATTAGCGTCTTCAGTAGGTGGAGAGTGGGTGGCAGTCTTGTAGGAGATGCAGCCTTTAGACTGGAATCTGAAAGTGTCAGAATTGGGTTAAATTGTAGGACACCCAGCTGGTGTTTGGAGAATTGCTTGGTGATGTATGAAAACCACACTCACCGCCATCCCTCCGCCCTACCACCCCCATGCTGGAAGTGGTCCCAGAACTTTTCATACATTTAGCATATTTCAGAAAGTCNTTGAGCGACTTCCCTTTCACTTTTCACTTTCATGCATTGGAGAAGGAAATGGCAACCCACTCCAGTGTTCTTGCCTGGAAATCCCAGGGACAGGGGAGCCTGGTGGGCTGCCATCTGTGGGGTCGCACAGAGTCGGACACGACTGAAGCAACTTAGCAGCAGCAGCAACACTCTTTCATGATAAAAACACACAATAAAATAGGAATAGAAAGGAAACTTTCTCAACCTGATAAGGGCAATTACCCAAAACCCACAGCTAACATCATACTTAATGGTGAAAGATTAAATACTTTTCCTTCAAGTTCAGAAACAAAACAAGGATGTCTGCTCTCATCTCATTACTTCTATTCAATGTTGTATTGGAAGTTCTAGCCAGGGCAATCAGACAAGAAAAAGAAATAAAAGGCATCCAGGTTGAAAAGGAAAAAGTTAAACTATTTTTATTCACAGATAACATAATCATGTATATTGAACACCCTGAAGAGTTCACAGCAATAGCAGGAAAAATAAAAAAATTAGAACCAATAAATAAGTTTACTAATATGCAGGATAGAAAATAAATATATGAAAAATCAGTCATATTTCTATAAACTAGCAATGAATAGTCTGAAAGTGAAATTAACAATGCAATTCCATTTATAATAGCGTCCAAAAGATGAAAATATTTTGGAATAAATATAACAAGATTATTATAAGATTTGTACCCTGAAAACTATAAAACACTCCTGAAAGAAATGAAAGCAAACTTATGGAAAAACATACATGTTCAGGGAGCAGAACGTTTAATCTTGTTAGGATGGCAATAGTTCCCCCAAATACTTACAGAATCAATATAATCCTTATCAAAATCCCAGCTTCTGTTTGTTTCTTTTTGCAGACATAGGCATAAAATTCACATAGAAATGCAAAAGATGTAGAATATATCAAACAACTTGAAAAGAATAAAGTGGGAAGACACACTTCTCAGTTTCAAAACTTACCTCAAAGCTACACTTATCAAGACAGTATAGAACTGACATAAATTTGGATGTGTGGGTCAATGGAATGGAATTGAGAGCCTAGGAATAAACCCTTACATTTATGATCTCTTGTCCTCAGTTCTTGACATGAGAGCCTTAGAGACTAAATGGGTGTCTTGTTATTTATTAATAACAAGCCAGTTTCCACCATAACTTGGTTTATGTTAATAAGGTAAGTTTTGGAAAGCAGGAAGGATGGAGATTGGTGACCAAGGGAACCAACCCTGAATAGAAGTTTCCAACTTTCAGTCCTACCCCAGAGCACTCCAAGGAAGGGAGAGGGACTAGAGGTTAAAGCAATCACCAACAGTCAGTGATTTAATCAATCCTGCCTGTGTAAGGAAGCATCCATAAAGACCCAAAAGGAGGTGCAGAGAGGTTCCAGATTGGGGAAACAGGACACTTCCTATGCCCCATGCCAGGCTCCAAACTCCATGAAGATAGAAGCTCCTTTGTTCAGGACTTCACCCTATCTATCTTTTAATTTGGCTATTGATTTGTATCCTTTAATATCCTTTGAGATAAATTGGTATCTAGTAAGTAAACAGGTTTCCTGAGTTCTGGGAGCTGCTCTAGGCTTCCCAGGTGATGCTAGTGGTAAAGAACTCGAATGCTAATGCAGGAGACATAAGAGACACGGGTTCGATCCCTGGGTCAGGAAGATCCCTTGCAGGAGGAAATGGCAACCCATTCTGGTATTCTTGCCCATGAACAAGGAGATTGGTGGGCTATAGTCCTTGGGGTCACTGAGAGTCAGACATAACTGAAACAACTTCGCACATACGCATGCATGAACTGCTCTACCAAACTAACAGAACTCAGAAAGAGGGTTGCGGCAACTTCCAGTTTATAGCCAGTTGATCAGAAGCATAGGTAACCATCTGGACTTGTGACAGGCATCTAAAGTTCATACTGGCAGAATAAACAAGCCTGAGAAAGCTCCAGTCTGTAGTCGGTTGCTTTGGGCTTACAATTAGCGTCTTCAGTAGGTGGAGAGTGGGTGGCAGTCTTGTAGGAGATGCAGCCTTTAGACTGGAATCTGAAAGTGTCAGAATTGGGTTAAATTGTAGGACACCCAGCTGGTGTTTGGAGAATTGCTTGGTGATGTATGAAAACCACACTCACCGCCATCCCTCCGCCCTACCACCCCCATGCTGGAAGTGGTCCCAGAACTTTTCATACATTTAGCATATTTCAGAAAGTCAGTTACAAGGCAGGCTCTGGGCCTTTATAAACCGGGTCTTTGCTGACACAGCAGAACATAAGCCCAGTGAAGCGGCTGTCCCTCTGCCCTTGGGGGTCTCCTCTTGCCCTGAGAGCTGCCATTGTCAGTCCCTATGACAGGCACCATCTTGGTGAGGTGATGTCACTTGTGGCTCAGGTTATAGAGTCAAACAGCCCTGGATTGAAATCTTGATCTGGATGTTCCCACAAACTTTGGGCATCTTCACCTCTCAATTTCAGCTTCTGCATCTGGTTGGGGATAACACTGTCTCCCAGGTTTGCTGCTGGCGACCTGCAGCCTGTTTGCTCAGATAACCAACATCGAGCTCACAGCACAGGCCTGGTGCACGTGAAGCAGTCAGCACACACCAGATATTCCTACTCATTTTGTTTTGTGGAGACTCAGCTCATCTGCTTGCAGGGCACGGGAAAGAGAGAAGAGGGCTTTTTCCCCCTATGTGTTCTGATGACCGTGCAGCTACTCAGGAAAAGAATCCAGGCAGCCTCTCTCTGACTGCAGACTGCTTATGAAAAATGGGTCTAACATTCACGGGGCTACCCAGAGAGCCACTCCTCAGGCCCTCCACATCCCAGAGGAGGTCAGTTCCCCTTCACTGCTCAGCCTTTATGAGTATTTTTAAAACTTTTCTTTGAACCTATCTATAGGATGGTGTCTTCAAATGTCTTGCCCAGGAGACAAAGTTCTTTATTAATAGATCCAAAGGATATCTACGTCCATTGCATAACTCATCTTTCATGGTTCTCTTAATAATCCACCTATTTTTAAAAAACGGCGCTTCTTCTCTAACGTTTCTCATGACTCTGAAATGTTGATGCTTTCATTTCATTAACAATGGCTTCCTAGACCAAATGGTGCAAAATATCAAAAAAAAGTGGGGAAGTCATTTATGCATTCCATGAACAGTAGGATTCTCATACTGATTTCCAATTTCCTCCTCTCTGGGGTTTCTGTGAGTTGACTGAAGGTCAGTTAAGTACTGAGAATTGTTTTAGGTCTGGAGTGCAGCAAGGTGAGCCTGCAAGGTGGAGCTTCTGATCCAGCGCGGTCTAAAGACTCTTACATGGACGATTATGATGCAGGGGGGTGGTGACCTCAAAGAATGGGATGAGTGTGGGTGTTGTTTGATGAGCTAGAAGAGGCGTTTACCCAGAGTTGGGCTCAGCAGAGGTGTGGGCTAGGGGCAGGATGGCAGGCTGGATTCTTGGGAAGAGGAAGCTGAGATGGAGTTTGGGGTGTGGGATGTTCCATAGGGTGAACTCCTGGGAAAGGAAGGTGAGGAGGCAGGATGGGGCCAGGGAAGAAACTGAACTGCGGTGTCGCCTCAGCAAGCTGCGGCTGGCCGGGTAGGGGGCTCCGGAGAGAAGGCAGCCTGTCACGGGGTCCCTGGTGGGGCTGACACCGCTGGGCCTGCCTCCTGCCCCAAACCCCGCGCAGTGGCTGGATGTGGAGGCCTGCGGCCGACAGCCAGGGCTGCCCGCTCACGCGATCCTCACGACAGGAGCCTCCCCGAAGGCGGATCCGGGTCTGCCGGCCTCGTGGCTGCCTGGGAGGAGGCTTCCTAGAACAGGTAACATCCAAACCCAGACGTGAAGGACAAACACGGGGTACACATGTGAGCTGGGCAGGGGGTGGGAGCAGCTGGAGGGAACAGCGTGTGTGGCCGTTCAGAGGATGCCCAGGGTTCAGGAGGCCGGGAGCGGGCTGAGCCCGGCCAGGTAGGGCGGGAGGGGCGGCGTGCAGGCAGGAGACGGCAAAGTGCGCAGGGCCTCGAGGGCCCCTCCCTGGGATCTGGACTGCATCCTAAGGGCTGTGGAGGTGCGCTTACAGGGGAGTCGGCCCTGACCTCTGCTCCGCAGGGTAGGCTGGCAGATGGGGTGCGTGGGGCTCCGAGGCGTGAGGCCTGAGCCCCTGCTAGAAGAGGGAGGGGCTCCAGGGAAGGCCCCCGGAGAAGGGCGCTCCTGAGAAGGATGGCTCACCCCAGCCGGTGCGTGGACCGGCCCGTGGCTCCCTCTGAGGAGGAGACAGAGGCCTCCCGAGCCTTAGGAAGGCCTGGCACCTTCCACCATGCACTTTTGAGAGAGGTCCAGCTACTCCACGTGGCTCCATTCACAGCCCGTATCCTCATCAATTTCCCCTTTCTCATATCGTTTTGAAGCAAATTCCAAGCATTATGTAATTTAATCCCTAAAAGATAAGGATATTAAAAAAATAAAACCATGGAAAACGGTATGGATGTTCCTCAAAAAGTTCAAAATAGAGTTGCTATATGATCCAGAAATCCCACTCCTGGGCATATACCCAGACAAAACTATGATTGGAAAAGATACATGCACCCCTGTGTTCATAGCAGCACTATGTACAAGACATGGAAACAACCTGAATATCCATCAACAGAGGAATGGATAAAGAAGATGTGGCACAGATTAAAATGGAATATTACTTGGCCATAAAAAATGAAATACTGCCATTCGCAGTAACATGGGTGGACCTAGAGATTATCACACTAAGTGAAGTGAATCAGAAAGAGAAAGAGAAACACTATATGATATCTATATGTAGAGCCTAAAATACAACATAAATGAACATATGTAAGAAACAAGCCAACTCATAGATAGAAAACATGTGTTTGCCAAAGAGAAGGGCAGTGGGGAGGGAAGGATTGCAAGTTTGGGATTAACAGATGCAAACTATTATACATAGGATGGATAAACAACAAGATCCTACTGTATACAGAGAAGGCAATGGCACCCCGCTCCAGTACTCTTGCCTGGAAAATCCCATGGATGGAGGAGCCTGGTAGGCTGCAGTCCATGGGGTCGCTAAGGGTCAGACACGACTGAGCGACTTCACTTTCACTTTTCACTTTCACGCATTGGAGAAGGAAATGGCAACCCACTCCAGTGTTCTTGCCTGGAGAATCCCAGGGATGGGGGAGCCTGGTGGGCTGCCATCTATGGGGGTCGCACAGAGTCGGACACAACTGAAGCGACTTAGCAACATAGCAATCCTGTGTTAAAAATCATAGTGGAAAAGAATATGAAAAAGAATATATATGTATAACTGATACGTATGTATATATGTATTTCTTGCTGTATAGCAGAAATTAATACAACATTGTAAGTCAACT
Source organism: Philantomba maxwellii (assembly GCA_006410695.1). Classification (NCBI taxonomy): domain Eukaryota; kingdom Metazoa; phylum Chordata; class Mammalia; order Artiodactyla; family Bovidae; genus Philantomba; species Philantomba maxwellii. The sequence goes on along the minus strand of SJYS01001138.1, from coordinate 63,141 downwards.
ATACTTTAATAAAATTTTCAAAAGAATAAAAAAATAAACCACAGTACTAATGTCACCTGAAGAAACTTCAAGGTTTCTTGATATCAAATGAAATATCAAACTTTAATACGTCTCAGAATGTAATAGATGTTAATTTTTTACCATTGATGTAAATCAGGATCCAAGCAAGATCTACTCACTGTGTTTGGGTGATATGTTTTTCAGTCTCTTTTAATCTACATGTTTCTCTGCCATCACTCCTCCCCTTCACAAAAACCACCCCTACTCCCATAATTTATATATATATATAAATTTATACATATATACACACACACCCCACATCTTCTTTATCCATTCCTCCTTCAGTGGACAGTTAGGTTGCTTCCATGTTCTGGCTATGGCTAATAGTGCCACAATGAACATAGGGTACATGGATCTTTTTGAATTATAGTTTTCTTCAGTATTTTTAATTTTTCTAAGAAACTCTTACACTGTTCTCCAATGTGAGAGTGCCAATTTACATTTCCACCAGCAGTGTAGGTGGGTTCCCTTTTCTCTACACCCTCTCCAGCATTTATTGTTTGTAAATTTTTTGATGATGCCCATTCTGACTTGTGTGAGGTGATATCTCATTGTAGTTTTGATTTGCATTTCTCNTCCATTCCTCCTTCAGTGGACAGTTAGGTTGCTTCCATGTTCTGGCTGTGGTTAATAGTGCCGCAATGAACATAGGGTACATGGATCTTTTTGAATTATGGTTTTCTTCTGTATTTTTAATTTTTCTAAGAAACTCTTATACTGTTCTCCATTGTGAGAGTGCCAATTTACATTTCCACCAGCAGTGTAGGCGGGTTCCCTTTTCTCCACACCCTTTCCAGTATTTATTGTTTGTAGATTTTTTGATGATGCCCATTCTGACTTGTGTGAGGTGATATCTCATTGTAGTTTTGATTTGCATTTCTCTATTACTTAGCAATGTTGAACATCTCTTCATGGGCCTATTCTGCCCTATTCTTGCCTCCTCTAGCATGCTCTGAGCAGCTGTTTCCCTGTAACAGAGTGCTTCTTATTAAAATGTTGAAAAGTGTTGCACTTGTTACTGATTAGAGTTCACTTTTCGTGGCAAATATGATCTATGTCCTAAGGAGATTTACTTCTTCCTATGCCCTTCGCATTGGAGAAGGCAATGGCACCCCACTCCAGTACTCTTGCCTGGAAAATCCCTTGGACGGAGGGGCCTGGTGGGCTGCAGTCCATGGGGTCGCTATGAGTCAGACAGGACTGAGTGACTTCACTTTCACTTTTCACTCTCATGCATTGGAGAAGGAAATGGCAACCCACTTCAGTGTTCTTGCCTGGAGAATCCCAGGGACAGGGGAGCCTGGTGGGCTGCTGTCTATGGGGTCGCACAGAGTTGGACATGACTAAAGCGACTTAGCAGCAGCAGCAGCAGCAGCAGTATGCCCTTTGCATAAAACTCTTGATTTCTGCTCATGGTAGGATAATGGCTCCCTCTCAATGCATGATTGTTCTCTTTGCTTTGGGTCAGGAAGAGTAACTGTTCTAGACCAAATGAGCTTTGAGCTTAAACTAGATTCCATCTGTGGGGAACCTGGCCAGGCCTGGGCAACCTTCCCACATGCAGCAGCTCCAGGCTGGTGCCGTGTAACCATTCCTCTTCAGCTGACGTTAATGATAAGGTCAATTATTGTTCAGAAACACTGGAAGGACTGCCATGCAGTGAGGAACGTCTACTCACCCTGAGCCACTCGAGGCAGTGGTCCAAGCATGGCCTAACAGAGAAACAGTCTTGGCTATGCTATGCCCTAAGGAGGTGTTTTTAGATAACCAGAACACCCCCAAAAGAGAAGGGGCTCTCCATCAGGAGAGGTGCTCCCAGGTTAGTCTGGGGCCACCTGTTGGGATGCTTGGATACATGACTCTGCCCTGGGTGGGAGCTGGCTTGGAGGACTTGAAAGCGAGGCCCTGCCTGTCTCTAAGGTTCCTAGGTTTCTACCGTGCTTGTTTATGACTGAAGTCCCATTTGTGGGGTAGTTAACTGGCTCCTGAGCCGATCACACCCACGACCTCAAGCTCATTTGTGTCTTTCATGTCATTCTCAGAATTGGCCTTCCCTGATCCTCCCTTCCCAGAGCCTCACTTCCTGGTCAGAGAGGTAGCAAGCTGGGAATTTTGTCTAAGGGACCACAGAGAAGGACAGGGAATACACATTAATAATCCAGCCCCTACTGACAGTGTACAAAGTGCTTTCAGGCCCACTGATTCACTGCATCCTCATTACAAACCCCGTGAAGCTGAGAGAGTAGGAATCACTATTCCCACATTACAGAGAGGGGAACTCAGATGGAGCAATGACTTGTCGAGTGTCACTTAGGTTGCACTTGGTAGGACCAAGCTTCCTTCTGCAAGTAAGAAGATGAGCACAGCCCATACTGGTCAAGGGTGTAAGTGCAGAGGTGATGCTCCCTGAGTGTCTGCTAGGAGCTGGGTGCTGTTGGAGGGTGTGAGTGCAGACCTGAATAGGCTTTTTTCCACTGGGAAATGCTGACAATCAAATAAATGCTTATGCAGTGAGAGGCACACGTGTTCCCTTCGGTGTCCTTGAATCTTAGAGCTAGAAAAGCATTTTGTCCAGCCCATCCACCTCTCCAGTGTGAAACACACTAATCTTGATTTCACAATGTTTGATTTATGTGGTTCGTAGCTGTATGTTCTCAAGAACTCGTTTCACTATGTTTTCCTTTTCCCGAGATTGCTTAAACACTAATGTGCCAAGCATTCTGCTAGGCACTTTAGCCATTTTAGTGGAATTTGTCATTGATAATTATAAACAGAAGTTAATATTGAGAGACCGAATAAACAAATGGACAATCACTTGACCCTATATGGAGATAGAACTCTACAGCAACCAACCCCAGAGGCCAAACCACAACCCCAGTAGCAAAAGAGCCCCAAATAGTTAGAACTTAGTGACTGACAGCTTCCATAACCGTTACCTCCACCTCCAACTCTGAGCCAATCATAGAAAGGCAAATGTTCCTCCTTAACCAATCACAAAAGAGGGTCTGCTTCCTTAGCCGGTCTCCAGCTTCCCGTTGCCAACAGCCTCCAGTCAGGGATCACCTGAAGTCTTCTCTTCTACCTGTGACAGGCCTTCTAACTCCCCTGCCTGCATTTGATTGTTTACCAAGCCCAGCTGATGGTGGCTGGCCCTCATTATAGAAAACTCTGAACAATGGCTTCTGTATGTTCCAATCTAGGTGGTCTTTATTTCCACAGTATTTAATATACTAATATTATTTCCATTATATATTAAAAAAAAAAACAACCCTGAGGCATAGTCCATCCATATCCCTTCAGGCATTTGAGTGCAGGTCTGAAAGATTCTAAGGCTCACACTCTGAACCCCTATATCTCAGAGACCTTCATTGACCCCTGGACTTCTGCTTAACCTGGGTCTCCTCTTCCTCTTGGCCACTCCAGGGCCTCATCTTTCTCCGTTAGTCCTCTGGCCACCTTCTCTGCTCCTCAAACTCTTTGCCCCTAGACAAGGTAGACACTGTGGAGTCTCAGTGGACCCCAGCGTCTCTTCTGTTGATGCCCTTGATAATTATCACTAATAATGGGAATACAGGTGCAATAACAGGAATAATGAACTCTTAGCTCTTAATCTGGGCTAGTCACTGTTTCACATGTTCTGAATATAACACAATTACTCTTCACAAAAACTCTGTGGTATATGCACCAATATCTCCACTTTATAGATAAGGAAATGGAGGTGTAGAAGAGTTAAGTAACTTGTGTGACATCACCCTGCTAGTAAGTGGCTGAGCTGAGAGTCAGACCCAGGTGGTCTGAATCCCAGGCCTAACCCCACATTATAGACTATGCTAGACATTAGAAGGAGCAAAGACAGGGAAGGTACAGAGATGCCAGACTCTCTCCAAATCTTGCAGGCAGTACAGGTTGTCTTCTTCTTGCATAAATTCTTCTGCTCCCAGGACCAGTCCCATCTTACCATCTTCTTTTCACTGGGGGAAGCCATTTCCTTGGACTCCATCCCAACAACCTGCTGATGGCTCAGATGGTAAAGAATCTGCCTGTAATGCAGGAGACCTGGGTTCGACCCCTGGGTTGGGAAGATCCCCTGAAGAAGGGAATGGCTTCCCACTACAGTATTTTTGCCTAGAAAATTCCATGGACAGAGGAGCCTGGTGGGCTACAGTTTATGGAGGCAAAAAGAGTTACTAACACTTTCACTTTCATACCCCAACAGAGAGGTGATCTCTTAAGGTATTTCCTCACCCAACCAGTACCCAAAGGGAAGAAAGCTCTACAGAGCTCTCTTAAAAGTTACTTTGGCCTCTCGACCAGGAAGGCAAGCAGAGAGGCATCTGAACTGAACTCTCTGAGCTGAAAAGAAAGGGTGATAGAGCTGCGGGGGGAGTAGCAGGGGAAGAGATACTGCCCTAGTTGGTGGCAAGGTCATCTCTGCATCGGTCAGCTCTGTATTTCATACAGGAGGGTGAGGGCAGAAGGACAAGCTCTCTGGAGAGTCATAGAAACCTGGAGAAGTCTGGTTCAGTTGTATCCTGGGTGCTGACTTCTCCTCCCACCCCCGGCCCCAGAAGGAATAAATGAGTCCAGTTTTGAAGGCCTGCAGGTAGACGTGAAAGGTGGCATTAAAGAAGGGGAGGAGAGAGTGTATGGGGCATTTAAAATTTTTCCCAGTGAAATTAGAAGACGCTTACTCCTTGGAAGAAAAGTTATGACCAACCTAGATAGTATTTTCAAAAGCAGAGACATTACTTTGCCGACTAAGGTCTGTCTAGTCAAGGCTATGGTTTTTCCTGTGGTCATGTATGGATGTGAGAGTTGGACTGTGAAGAAGGCTGAGCGCCGAAGAATTGATGCTTTTGAACTGTGGTGTTGGAGAAGATTCTTGAGAGTCCCTTGGACTGCAAGGAGATCCAACCAGTCCATTCTGAGGGAGATCAACCCTGGGATTTCTTTGGAAAGAATGATGCTAAAGCTGAAACTCCAGTACTTTGGCCACCTCATGNAAAGAATTGATGCTTTTGAACTGTGGTGTTGGAGAAGACTCTTGAGATTCCCTTGGACGGCAAGGAGATCCAACCAGTCCATTCTGAAGGAGATTTACCCTGGGATTTCTTTGGAAGGAATGATGCTAAAGCTGAAATTCCAGTACTTTGGCCATCTCATGAGAAGAGGTGACTCATTGGAAAAGACTCTGATGCTGGGAGGGATTGGGGACAGGAGGAGAAGGGGACAACCGAGGATAAGATGGCTGGATGGCATCACGGACTCGATGGACGTGAGTCTGAGTGAACTCCGAGAGATGGTGATGAACAGGGAGGCTTGGCGTGCTGCGATTCATGGGGTCGCAAAGAGTCGGACACAACTGAGCGACTGAATTGAACTCAACTCAACTTCCTTGCCGTGGTTAACGGTAGCACTCAGTACACGCATGAAGTGAGTGGGTCTATACTTGATGAACCCTTCTTCATGCCCGCCTTGTGTCACAATAATCTAACTCACAATATGTTAAGGTGGGGCTATGTGTATGTTTTCTCTCTCTCCTAGACGCGGGTCACAATGAATTTCGAGTCGTTAGTAAGAACAGCAACGGTCTCATAGCATATGTTATCAACGTGGATGAACATGAGAAGGAGACACAACTGGTGCAATTATTTGGTAGGTATGACATCCTGTCATTCCCATTGCCATACTCATGTAACACGCCCACCTTCAGGACTTTCATTCAGAATATCAGGAGGTGCTGACAGTATTCCATATTCAGGGTGCAAGGCCTGCATCTTTATGCTCACTGAATTAAGGATACTGGAAGGTAATACACCAAGAAAACAGGAGGTCATAGGATCCAGAATATCACATCATCAGACATTGCAAAATGATTCCTATCTGTTGAAATTTTAGAAATGAAGTTTTACTAGAATATTTTTTTTTTCATTAGTCTCTAACTTTTTTATTTTTATTTTTTTTATTTTTATTTTTACTTTATTTTACTTTACAATACCGTATTGGTTTTGCCATACATTGCCATGAATCCACCATGGGTGTATATTAGCTCCCAATCCCAAATCCCCCTCCCACCTCCCACCCCACATCATCTCTCTGGCTCATTTATTTTATATATGTCAACAAATTTCAAGCCATGGCTATAATGAGGCTGACTTTACTTCACATTTAAAGTTTTATTTATTTTTTAATTGAAGGATAAGTGCTTTATCGATTGTGTTGTTTTCTGCCACACATCAACAAGAATCAGCCGTAGGTAGGCATACGCTTGTGTGAAAGTTGCTCAGTCGCGTCTGATTCTTTGTGACCCCATGGACTATACAGTCGATGGAATTCTTCAGGCCAGAATACTGCAGTGGGTAGCCCTTCCCTTCTCCAGGGTAACTTCCTAACCCACAGATCAAGCCCAGGTCTCCCACATTGCAGGAGGGTTCTTTACCAGCAGAGCCACAAGGGATGCCATAGGTATACATATATCCCCCCACTTTTGAAACTGGCTCGCATCTCCCTCCCACTTCTCGAGGTTGGCACAGAGCCTCTCTTTGAGTTCCCTGAGACATACGGCAAATTCCCATTGGCTATCTCTTTTACATATGGACAAGTCAGTTTCCATGTTACTCTCTCCGTACATCTCACCATCTCCTCCCCTCTCCCAATGCCCAGAAGTCCTTTCTCTATGACTGTTTCTCCACTGATGCCCTACAAATAAACCATTATCAGTACCATCTTTGTAGATTGCATATATGCAGATTCCATATGTATGTGTTAGTATATGATGTCAGTTTTCTGATGCACTGTAAGCCTTGGAACAGACACTTATAAGATAAATCTTTGTCCTTTTCCATGTTTCAAATGCGTTGTTCTTATGAACACTGACATCACCCCCTCAAGGCACTGAGACGTGTATATGTGATGGGGACAACAGGGGTCTATTTCAGCAAAGGTTATGGGTAGAATGGTAGGTTCATGAAAGAGTAAATCGCCCCCTGTTATTATGTGTGATGAGGTGAATGTGTATGTGGAAGGGGAGAAAGGTGTTTCCTACTAAGCTTGGTGTACAAACAGATATGAATGGCAGGTACACATATGAGGAAGGTGGGAGAAGCACATAGATTCCATACTAGGATTGCATGAGCCCAAAATTCGTGGAGATCCTGGCAAGTCTTTGTCATCCAGCTCCTGATGCTGAGGAGTAGGGTGTCCTGCTCATCAAGTTGGACTGGGCTCAATTTTTAAGACAGAAAGCATGTGTCTGTGTCCTGGGAACTATTGAAAACTCTTAGATTATACAAGTTAACATCTGATTGGCACGTTCCATTTCTTTTTCTGTAGATTCAGAAATTTCTGTGGGTTTCCAGGGGAAAACAATTCTTCTTTTTGCATGGTGATTTTACAGGCAGAGGAGATACTGTTGGATCAGAATGCAGAGAGAAGTTCTACAACACAGTGGAAGAAAAAGGGATTCCAGAAGAAAATATCCTGAACTTCATCGATAATGGTAATGGAATTATACTTTTTCCCTGACCATTTCATTCACCTGATTTGTAAATATCAGGAAACAAACCAACTTATTCAAAATTTCTTCTTCCTCAAGGAATCTCTTTTAAGAACTGTTATTTAAAAAAAAAAAGAAAGAAAGAATGAATGAAACATTGGAAATGTTGGGGAATGTTAGTAATCGGTGCTTCTGTTATTTCTCCCATTGTGTTTTTCCCTAGATAACTGTCCAGAGGAGTGAAAAAAAAGTGATTCTGACACCTTAGTAAGTAAACACAGTCCATTATTAATGCTGCCCCTTCCAGATGCAACAGTAAGGTAACACTGTTATTTCATATGTGTGAAATATTTGTTCCAACAATTTAAATGTGTCACTAAAAAATTATTTTGTTCCATAATTTCGCTGCTCTTGAGCCATATAAAATTGTAAGCAGCTTGGTTGATTAATGCGACTAGCTGAGGTGAGAGTGTCTTATCCTGTAGGAATCTTGCAGACCAGAGTCATCAGAGAGAAACAGGAATCCTCATGAGTTGGTGGAAATTATTAGTCTTCCCATCAGTCCTGATCTCGTGGTTGTCCCCACACTTTCCCCCTGCAAGAGAATTGGTATTAAACAGAACTCTGCTTCCCTGAAGCAGGGCTTCCCTGATAGCTCAGTTGGTAAAGCATCCACCTGCAATACAGGAGACCCCAGTTCAATACCTGGGTTGGGAAGATCTGCTGAAGAATGGATAGGTTACCCACTCCATAATTCTTGCCTTTGTGACTCAGCTGGGGAGACCTGGGTTTGATCCCTGGGTTGGGAAGATTCCCTGGGGAAGGGAAAGGCTTCTCCAGTATTCTGGCCTGGAGAATTCCATGGACTGTCATGGTCCATGGGATTAGAAGGAGCTGGACATGACTGAGAGACTTCCACTTTCGTGCTTTCTGCAAGGTCAGTGTTTAATCTCATATGATTCTGACAGAACCAGTAAAGGCCTTCCAATCACACTGTCTGACACATTCATTTGCTTTATATTCCTACTCAGAAGATGTTCCAAAAAAATGAGATGTTTAAACTTTCTAAACTAAGACAGCCTCAGGAAATGACACTGATCTAAAGTATGGCCTTTACATTTTTGTTGAGGAAGAAAATTAAGAAAAAAAAAAAAGCATCTAAAAGTACTAGCTTCAAAAAAATAATAAAATAAAAATAAATAAAAGTACTAGCTTCGAGGTGCATATGATAACGGAGATCTGGTATGTATATTCAATGGAACATCACTCAACCATAAAAAGAAGCAAATAACTCCACTGAGAGCAACATGGATGGACCTAGATATTTGTCACGCTGAGTGAAATAAGCCAGAAAGAAGAGGACAAATACCATAAATGTCACTTATAGTTTTCAATTCAGTTCAGTTGCTCAGTCGTGTCCAAGGCTTTGTGTCCAAGGACTGCAGTGCACCAGGTTTTACTCAAACTCATGTCCATTGAGTTAGTGATGTTATTCAACCATCTGATCCTCTGTCATCCCATCTCCTCTTATCTTCAATCTTTCCCAGCATCAGTGTCTTTTCCAATGAGTCACTTCTTCACATCAGGTGGCCAAAGGATTGGCGTTTCAGCTTCAGAATCAATCCTTCCAATGAATATTCAGGATTTATTTCCTTTAGGATGGACTGGTTGGATCTCCTTGCAGTCCAAGGGACTCTCAAGAATCTTCTCCAACACTGCAGTTCAAAAGGATCAATTTTTAAACACTCAGCTTTCTTTATAGTCCAATGCTCACTTTAGTGCAGGTAAATGTCATGGCTGAGATGGGAAAGAATCTGCTAACTATGCAGGAGACCCGCATTCAATGCTTGGTTAGGAAAGATCCCCTGGAGAAGGAAATGGCAACACACTCCAGTATTCTTGCCTGGAGCATCTCCATGGACAGAGGAACCTGGTGGGCTCTAGTCTATGGGGTCACAAAGAGTTAGACATGACTAACTTTTACTTTCACATGGATATCACTTTTGCTTGGAATCTAAAACATGACACAGACGAACTCATTTACAAAACAGAAACAGACTCACAGACATGGAGAATAGACTTGTGGTTACCAACTGGGAGGGGGTTGGGAAGAGAAGGATTGGGAGGTTTGCTGTTGAAAATAGAAAGTGAAGAAAAAGTTCAGAGTCGTGTCCGACTCTCTGCAACCCCATGAGACATAGCCCTCCAGTCTCCTCTGTCTATGGGATTCTGCAGGCAAAAATAATATGGATATCCATCCCTTCCTTCTATAGAGGATCTCACCAACACAGGGGTCGAACCTAGGTCTCCTGAATTGCAGTCAGACTCCTTACTGTCTCAGAAGTTTAGGGTTAGTGGATGCAAACTGCTGTGTACAGGATGGATAGAGAACAAGGTCCACCTGCATAGCACAGGGGAATGTATGCAATATTCTGTAAAAACCCAAATGGGAAAAGAAGATGAAAAAGAATAGATACTAATTTTTGTATGTATAATCACTCGGCTGTACACTGGAAATTAATGCAATATTGATAATCAACTACACTCTAATATTTAAAAAAGTAAAAAAGTTAACTCGTTAGGACTCAGAAGACAAAAGTTGCAAGATTGGAGTTCTCTGCTCCAATTACAGAGCCTGAAATTCATCTTTAGATGAAACACCACCATGTACATGCATTCTGAAATCATTATTCCTAGCATTGATCCCCAAAGGGGAAATCGGCAACCATATGTACATCCTGGGGGCGATCCCACAGGGAACCTGCCATCACAGACATGTGCAGTGTTGAGGTCCTCCTGAATTTGGACGTTAGATGAGTTACCAGCTCCTTGTACCCTGGATAGTCTATTGCCTGAGGCTCAGCCCTGTCAACCGTCACACAGCTGACTCTACTAAACCTCTGATTCTGTTTCTCCTACAGAAAGAGTCACTGAGATCAGACACATCCTCATCTCCATGGAATCAAGATCAACAACAGGAAGACGACTTTGCTGGTTCCTGATGAGCATGATCCTGCTTTCGTCACACTCACACTCCCTCTCCCATCTAATCTCTCTTGGCCACTAAATTATGTCCTGGTTAGTGTTATTTGATTTCTGAGGGTTTAAATAAATTGACTTAATATCTGCCCAGCACATGCATGTCTGTGCGAAAGTCACCTCATTTATTTTATTTTATTTTTTAAGGGTCCTTTATTTTATTTTTATTTTTTTAAAAAATTTTTACTTTATTTTACTTTACAATACCGTATTGGTTTTGCCATACATTGACATGAATCCACCATGGGTGTATATGAGATCCCAAAAGTCACCTCATTTAAAACACACAAATGTTCACATTAAGTGTCCAGGAAACTGTGCCTTTCATGGGACAGGTGTTCATCAGAGACAATCTTTATGTAGATTTGGTAGACATGCCCTCAGGTGTCCAGGGAAGAGGGAGAAAATAGATTAAACACCTTGGGGCAGGGCTATAGGTCCTTTTACAGTAGGGGCTTCCCTGGTGGCTCATATGATAAAGAATCTGCCTGCAATAAATAAGATCCAGGTTCTACCCTTGGGTCAGGAAGATCCTCTGGAGGAGGAAACATTGAAGGTCAAGGTGAAGGTGAAGTTGCTCAGTCATGTCCGGTTCTTTGTGACCCCATGGACTGTAGCCTACTAGGCTTTTCCATTCTTGGGATTCTCCAGGCAAGAATACTGGAGTGGGTTACCATTTACTTCTCCAGGGGATCTTCCTGACCCAGGGAATAAACCCAGGTCTCCCTTGTTGGAGGCAGACACTTTAACCTCTGAGCCACCAGGAAACATTAACCCACTCCAATATTCTTGCCTGGAGAATGCCATGGACAGAGGAGCCTGGTTGGCCACAGTCCATAGGATCGTGAAGAGTTGGACACGGCTGAGCAACTAACACTTTCCCTCTCAGTCTCCTGTATGGAAGGGGGCGTTCTGATCAAGGGAAAGTCTCTAAAAAGCATCTTATTCATTTCCGAGAAAGGAACGTATGTTCCACTCACTAAGGCATATGCACGGAAAGCGCAGGATGACATTACCACAACTGAGAGAAAATGTGTAGTCTGACATCACCAGGGCTTCTGCCGTTGAGCTGGAGGACTCATATTTCCAAACAAGTGAAACAGAAGGAATCAAAGATGGGGCAGCAACTGACACTTAAAGCCATATGAGGCAGCAGTAGCTGAACCAGAGTCCACTGGACCTAAACATGGTCCTCTTCTTGTTATTTTATTTTTAATTAATTTATTTTTTATAACTGGATGCTAATTACTTTACAGTATAGCAGTGCTTTTTGCCATACATTGGCATGACTCAGCTACGGGTATACATGTGTCTTCCTGGCCAAACGCCCCCCTCCCACCTTCCTCCCTATTCCATCCCTCTGGGTTTTCCCAGTGCACTGGTCTCACTCATTTAACTTGGACTGACTATCTACATCACATATGTTAATATACATGTTTCAATGATACTCTCTCAAATCATCCCACCCTTGCCTTCTCCCACAGAGTTCAAAAGTCTGTTCTTTACATCTGTGTCTCTTTTGCTGTCTCCCATATAGGGTCATCATTACCATCTTTCTAAATTCCAAAAGTTCAATTCAGTTCAGTTCAGTCGCTCAGTCGTGTCTGACTCTTTGTGACCCCATGAATCACAGCACGCCAGGCCTCCCTGTTCATCACCATCTCTTGGAGTTCACTCAGACTCACGTCCATCGAGTCTGTGATGCCATCCAGCCATCTCATCCTCAGTCGTCCCCTTCTCCTCCTGCCCCGAATCCCTCCCAGCATCAGAGTCTTTTGCAATGAGTCAACTCTTCACATGAGGTGGCCAAAGTACTGGAGTTTCAGTTTTAGCATCATTCCCTCCAAAGAAATTCCAGGGCTGATCTTCAGAATGGACTGGTTGGATCTCCTTGCAGTCCAAGGGACTCTCATATGCATTAATATACTGCATTGGTGTTTTTCTTTTTGACTTACTTCACTCTGTATAATAGGCTCCAGCTTCATCGACCTCATTCAAACTGATTCAAATTTTAATAGCTGGGAAATATTCCATTGTGTATATGTACCAAAACTTGCCTCTCCATTTGTCTGCTGATGGACTTCTAGGTTGCTTCCATATCCTAGCTATTGTAAACAGTGCTGTGATGAACACTGGGCTACATGTGTCTCTTTCAATTCTGGTTTCCTCAGTGTGTATGCCCAGCAGTGAAATTGCTGGGTTGTATGATAGCTCTATTTCCAGTTTTTTTTTTTTTTTGGTGATGAACAGGGAGTCCTGGCGTGCTGCGATTCATGGGGTCACAAAGAGTCGGACATGACTGAGCAACTGAACTGAACTGAACTGAAAGAATCTCCACTCTGTTCTCCATAGTGACTGTAGTAGTTTGCATTCCCACCAACAGTGTAAGAGGGCTCCCTTTT
>SJYS01001136.1:768471-802695 GCA_006410695.1 Philantomba maxwellii | reverse complement strand
CACATCTATACATGACCACAGGAAAAACCATAGCCTTGACTAGATGGACCTTAGTCGGCAAAGTAATGTCTCTGCTTCTGAATATGCTATCTAGGTTGGTCATAACTTTTCTTCCAAGGAGTAAGCGTCTTCTAATTTCATGGCTGCAGTCACCATCTGCAGTGATTTTGGAACCCAAAAAAATAAAGTCTGACACTGTTTCCACTGTTTCCCCATCTATGTAAAAGGTTATGATAAACACAATCACACATACAAAACTCAACAACAAATGTTTCAAACTAGTTTTGAGCCAAGACTGTGGTCAGTGTGAATGTATCCAAGAGGAATAACTGCCTCCAAATGACACAGCTGACACAATGTTTGTTTAAAATCATTTTCCTGAGTTCTACATATTGTAAGAGATAGCTATATACCCTTTAAATTAAGTTTTTCAAAGGAAAACTTAAACTGCTCACATTCCCATCTTGACATCAATGGTGTTTTCCTTAGGTTTTGTGCATCTACTTTTCAAGCTTTTAATTACAGTGAGCTTATCATTCCACTGGAACTATGAGGGCATATTGCCATGTTTGCACAGCCTTTGAAACCACCCTCTTTACCGTTCTCCAGTACACTTGGGCTGCTGCCCCTGTTGTTGACCTTGCCAGCCAACTTAAATTGTTCCCCTGTCATAGAGAATGTCACAAAGAGCGTCTTCCTGCACTTACTTTCTTCTTTCATCTACTTCCTTGAGATAACTTCCCAGGCACCACATTACCGGGTCAAACACTGTGAACGATTTCCATGGTTCTAGATAACAGGGTTTTGAGCTGCCCTGCCAACCATGACCTGGCCAAGCATGGGAATGAGAAGCTGGAGGAGAGTCAAGCGCCCACAAGAGAGAAGCAGCCAGATGAAATCTAGCAGAGCCACACCCAGACCCGATGAACCTCCTGAAAGAACACTGGCGCAGATGCTCGCAGTATGTGCAAATGTGCCCACTAGCAAGTCAAGGTTCGTGGTTTTTCCTGCTACTCTGGGTCTTTATTGCATTGCACTCTGCTGTGATGTGCTTAGCTGCTCATGCACGTCCGACTCTTTGCGACCCCACGGACTGTTACCCGTCAGGCTCTTCTGCCCATGGAATTTTCCAGGCAAGAATACTGAAGTGGGTTGCCATGCCCTCCTCCATGGGATCTTCCCAACCCAGGGATGGAACCCAGGTCTACTGCACTGCAGGCAGATTCTTTACCATCTGAGCCACCAGGAAACCTCATTACAATGCCCGACTGAGTGACTGAACTGAACTGAACTGAACTGAAGCTTTCTCTAGTCATGGCCGGTGGGCTTAGTTGCCCTGTGGTATGTGGGATCTTATCTCCCCCACCAGGGATCAAACCCACATCCCCTGCTTTGGAAGGTGGATTCTTAAACACTGAACCACCAGGCAAGTCCCTGCTTGTTTTTTTTTGTTGTTGTTGTTGTTGTGAAAGAGCATAACGTGGGACTCCTACACCTGATTACAACCGAGTGAGCTAGGATGATGGTGTGTAGGCCCGTGGCCAACACTGAATAGGAATCTATGGGATGGAAAGAAAGTGTGGATTTTACAGAGCTTTTTCTTAAAGTTCATCCTGCATTTCCACATGGACGCATCTGAGCCTTCTTTTAATTGTCCTAGAAATTTCAACAGCCCAAGTCTTTTCTTGAAGCCCCACAGCTACCTGCCTACAAAGGGATGAGAATCTCCCCTATTTGTCCTCCTTGCAGCCAGAAGCCTACAAGGAATCATTTAACCAGTGGGTCATATCTCTATGCTAATTCCCCCAAATTCTTTAATCTATCCCTTTCTCTCTGATTGCACTGCACACCCCAGGTCAAGAAACCACTATTTCTCCCCTGGACGACTGTGGCGACATCTCTACTGGTCCTTATATGGTCACACTGAAGCCAGAGTGACCAGCAACAACAGACCCAGATCAGATGGTGTCATCTGCCCACTCTAAATTCTATATGGCATGCCATTGCAAAAAGCCACACTGTCCAATTTGGCAGGCAAAGTCATCTGTGCTATTTAAATTGTTTTTAATTGGCATTAAAAACTCAATTCTTAATTGCTTCTAGCCACATTTCAACGGCTCAGTAGTTACATGTGACTGATATGTTGGACATCATAGATTTAGAATTTCTCTCTCATTATAGAAAGTCCCGCCGGACAGTGCTGCTTTTAACGATAAAGCAAAACCTTTAACTGACCCTCGAGACCCCACCAGCCTCTCCAGTCTCGCCTCCCTCTATATTTCCCAGTACTCATCCAAGGATAGTGGAGAAGCCCAGGAAAACAAGCTTAAATAGAGAACGTGTCTTGAGCACTGCCCAGGATCTGAAGGGTATGGTCCAACTCTTTTACCCAAAGCTTGTGCAGTAAATGAAATCTGACTGTGAATACCAGAGGCCAGAGCAGAGGGCCGGCCAGGGTCACGCGCCTACACGCTTGCTTACTCACTTCAGTCGTGTCCGACTCCGTGTGGCCCTATGGACTGTAGCCCTCCGGGTTCCTCTGCCCAGGGGATTCTCCCAGGAGTGGGTTGCCATGCCCTCCTCCAGGGGATCTTCCTGACCCAGAGTTCAGACCTAAATCTGTCTCCTGAATTGGCAGGTGGTTTCTTCACCACTGGCGCCGCCTGGGAAGCCCAGCCACGGTCACAGGTGGGCTTTTGTAGGTGTTGTATTCAATGGGAATATGAAACAACACACTTCTCTCTGCAAAGGTTCTGGGAGTATTTTATACACTAAATGTTACCCATCCTCTGCTGGAGCAATTCCACTCCTAGCTACTTGCCCAGGAAAAATGAAAGCATGCACACACACTCACACAGAGAGAGATACACAGTTCTTAGCAGCTTTACTCACAGTAGCCTAAAACTGCAAATGGTCCAGGTGTCTCTCAGCAGGTAAATGACAAAGTAATTGTGGCAAATCCCCAAAATGGAATCCTACTCAATAACACAAAGGAACGAACCTGAATGAACTACAAAACCATTATATAAGGTGGAAGAATTCTTCACAGAAGAGCATATAGTATATGATTCTATTTTATGAAACTCTAGAACAGGCAAAATTAATTTGCAATGAAAAAAATTGTAACAGCAGTTCCTTCTGAGAGGTTGGGGAAGGGGGATTAACTGGGAAGGAGCATGAGGGAATCCTGGGCAGGGGGGTGTTGTTCTGTATCATGAAAGGGGGTTGGGTTACACTGGAGAATGCATTTGTCAAATCCACCAGGGTACACCTGAGTTTATATTTTTGGATATAAATTTAACTTTTCCATCTAAATCTACCTACCTATCTATAGATATAAATACTTATGTTATATGTGTATGTCTGTGTTCTCAGATATACATGGGGCTTCCCAGGTTCTGTTAGTGGTAAAGAAACTGCCTGCCAATACAGGAGACGTGAGAGATGGGGGTTTCATCCCTGGGTTGGGAAGATCCTCTGGAGGAGGGCATGGCAACCCACTCCAGTATTCTTGGTGGAGAATCCCATGGACAGAGGAAGGAGCTCAGTGGGCTACAGTCCATGGAGTCGCAAAGAGTCAGACACAACTAAGCAACTAACACACACACACACACACACAAATCTCTAGAAAGGGCTCTCATCTTAAACCTATAACATCAAACTTAGTGGAGGGCTGCTTGCCTGTTCTGGCAAGGAGGGGGTCTGGGGGGCAGCTCCTGAGACTGGCCTTCATCCACGGTAAACTTTCAGCTCCTCACTCAACCTAAAACCCATCTGCAGGAGTAAAATGGTATGAAAGTCTTTACAGAAGACTATTTCAGCGGAGATGAGAGATGATGCCCAACTCCAAGTGCAGTAGAGATACCTGGGGGTTATAGCCAATGAGCAGAGAAGAGTCAGTGTGTGGAGAATAATTAAGAAAAGACATCCAAGGTAGATGATTCTGGCTGAACCAACTTAGGATTCTTGCTGAAGACAAGTTGGGGTGATCGGACCTCAAGGGTGGGGAATTAGGACTTTGATCAGGTATCCATAGTGATCAGATATCAGGAGTGGGGGGACTCTACGTAAACTTATTTAGTAGGATTCTTGCTTAAACTGGTCAAAAAAGGCCAAGGACAGACAGGGCAAGGCCGAGGCTGAGAAAGGACCCAGAGGAGCCTGCCTAAAGTGTGCTCAAGGAGACAGTCTGCCACAGATCAGTTAGAGGTCTCCTGGAGGTTCTGAGAGTTGCTGAGTGAGATCAGGGCTACGGGAGGTGGCAGGTTCCCAGCACTCCAACCAGGAGGACCAGTGTGCCTTTTGCCATCCTGTCTAGATCCCATGGTCCCCTGTGTTCACTGACCTGAAAAGCAGTCTGATGTTCTGCCCTGGCTCTGAAAGTCAGACCCGAAATTCAGGACATTTCAGCAAGAAGTTGCTTCTCGAGCCTTCTTCAGCATCAGATACAGGATATGGGTATCTGTTTGGCAAACTGAGTTTCATTCATTGTGTCATAACGGAGAATCGGCGTCCCAAGGCATGTGGACCCCTTCACGCAGAATTCAGGGACATTTGGGTGGACCTACTTGCTCTCCTTTCTCCAAGCTCCTCCCACAGACATGGCAAGCCTCCCATGAGAAATGTCCCAAGTCTTGGTTCCTCAAGAAGGAAAATGCTCATCTCTATTATACCTTCTCAGGACATTTAAAATAGCAGCTCCCTGTGTCTGCGCCTCTCTGTCAGTATTTTTCTCCCTGACCCTCGTCACCTTCCATCACTTTCCATAACTCACTCCTTGATCGTGTGTACTGTCCCTGTGCCGGTGAGAATGAGGGCCCCGCAGGGCAGCCATCTGCCTGGCAGACTCGGGGCTGTGTCCCAGCGTTCAGAAGACCGTCTGGCACAGGACGTGCCCAGTAAATACGTGTCACATGGGTGACTGCCTAAGGCCAGCTGTCACACCTGCAAGGTTTTGTCTAAACTATTTGGCCTCCCTTGTGTTCCGCTTCTGCCCTGAGTCAGCCTAACTTACATAGAAATGTGTTTAGACACAGCTCCGTTCCCTCTGCTTGTATACAGGTCACTTTGCCTGTGACTTGAGCTCCTTCAGAACAGAAGGTTCTGTTGCCAAAGTCCGCACAAAACGGCCACAGTTCAGGGTGTCACACACTCCCCAAGGCTAGATTCCCCCATCTGGAGACCAAAGCAGCGACACCAGAAAATCCTCGACGCCTGGACCCCCACTGGGAGGCTTCGGTTCTGGAGAAAAGATTCCATAGAGCAAATGCCATGGGATACCTGGACCTTTCAAGCTGTGAAAAGTTCTAGATTGATCTGTGCAGGAAACCAGGGCAACAGGCTGGTGGCTGTGGGGCACAGGCAGGGAAGCCCGTTAAGACAGTAACTGCAGAGGACCTGGCTCCTCAGAAACAGTGGAGACAGTGAAAGCACCCGATTCTCTGCCCAGGTTACCTGGCACTAGGAAGGGCCCACCTGCCTCTTCAGGTCTGGTATCTCTTCTGCAAGGCAGAGGACTGATAGGGGTTGGCCATTGGTCACACTATCCGGGAAACTAATCCGAACTAATAACTCCAACACCAGAGTGTTCAAATGCGCTGAACTGGGTCACAGGGATTTCACTTATGGCGCAGTGTCTAAGGTTCTGTCCCAATGCAGGGGGCCCGGGTTCGATCCCTGATGGGGAACTAGATCCCACACGCTGCAACTTAGACCAGTGTGGCCAAACAAATAAATTTGGGGCTTCCCTGGTGACTCAGATGGTAAAGAATCTGCCTGCAATGCAGGAAACTCGGGTTGGACCCCTGGGTGGGGAAGATCCCCTGGAGAAGGGAATGGCTACCCACTCCAGGATTCTTGCCTAGAGAATTCCATGGACAGACCATAGGGTTGCAAGCAACTGGACAAGACTGATCAACTGACACTTCCCCTTTCACTTTCCAGAGTGTTCAACACCAAAAATATCCCTCTTCAATTGTGTCCTGCTTTAAAATACCCTGTATCGTTTTAGAAACATCATTTATGACTATGATTTTAAGGTGTTGCTTATAAAATTCCCTGGCATGTCGGAACATGTCATGAGGCCAGGCCAGAGACACTGGGTTCTCCCCTAAAGTTAGATGTGTAATATCACCTAGGTCCTGTTTGCAAATGTCAGGAGCTGTCTGTGACTCCGTTCTCCTGCGGCTACCGCAACCCTGAGTGTAGCCAGAATTTTGTCCTCACTGGAGATCAAAAGGCTGGGTGAGAGCTGGGGTGATGCACAATGACCTCAACTAGTGGCTGAGCTGGGTTGAACCACAGCCCTCTTCAGGGTCAGAACACTGGCACCAGGCTAGCTGCCCACTCCTGGGTCCAGATGACACCACTGCCTCGACCTGCTTCTCTGCTCACCAACAGGTGGGCTTAAAGTCACTGACCTTCCTCGGGGCTGGGGTGCAGGCTCTGAGCCCCTGACTGCCCTCCCCATGGTCCTATATGCAAATCCATCCGTCCATCCTTCCAGAACCACCTCCTCCAGAAAGCAGACCCAGTTCATCTCTTGTGTGGCTGGTCCACACAGTCACACAAGCTCCCTCTGAGTAGTGCCCATTCCACAGGTTGCTTGTTTCCTTGGTTCTTTTATTTTTCATGTTGATGTATGGCAAAACCAATACAGTATTGTAAAGTAAAATTTAAAAAAAAAAGAAAGGAAAAATAAAATAAAAGCTAACATTAACTGACTGCTTCTTATGTCCCAGACTCTAAGTACATCAAGCACATTTTCTCGTTTGATCTTCTCATACCCCTGACACAGGCACTAGGATCCTTATCTTACAGATGGGGAAACTCAGATCTGGAGAGGAGAGAGAGACGCCCACATCCTCTCCCTGTGCACTCAAGATCCAAACTCAAATCAAGAAAGAAGGAGGAGAAGGAATCTCGAGAAGGGGGCTGCCCTGTAACTGGGGAGGGGGCTCCGGGCCAGTGTTCAGCACACAAGGAGGTGCAAGAGTCTATGCAGCCAAACGAAACACAGCCTTGAGAAATTTAGGTGAGGCTTAAATGAATGGAAGGATATATATTACCATGTTTAAGGACTTGTATTTTCAATGTTGTAAAAATGTCAATTCTTTAAAAACTGATCTGTTAATTCACTGTGATTCCAATCAAATGTCCAACATTTGCGCATGTGTGAAACTTAACCTGATTCTAAAAGTATGGCGATGGAGGAGCCATGAAACTTGGAGGTGGAAGGGCTTGTTCTACTGGACCTTGTTCTACCAAGATTTATTATAAAGGCTTGGGAATTAAGCCAGTGCGACATTAGCACAAGGATTAAAAGAAAACAGGCCAACAGAACAGACTAGAAAGCTCAAAACGACACATGCAAATATGACCTTTGATTTCCAAGGACAATGATGCTGCGGCTCGGTGGAATCTTTCCAATGAGTCACATCAAGACACTGGAATCAACTGTGAGCTGTGGTCTCTGCCTCACACTGCTGCGGGGGTGCTGAGAAGCTCTGTGTAAGAAGCCAAACAATGGTTAAGAAGAAATACAGATTGCCTTCAAGACCACTGGTCAGCAAAGGGGCTTCTTAAATTGGACATAAAAAAGCACCGGCCATCAAAGAAAATGCTGAACAACTTTGATTGCATTGAAACTTAGAACTTTTGCTCATCAAAATAGACCATTAAGAAAGCAGAAACTAGCAAGACGAAATGACAGTGTTTGGAGATGGCGCTGAGAGGGTAAGATAAGGAAGGAAGGAGTCATCATGAACACCTGAATAGCCTGAGGGTGAATCAGGAGATGGTGATGGGGAGGGGGCCCTCAGAGGTGAGCTGTGTGCAGTGTCTTGAACTGAGTGATGTTACATGGGGTTTAGTTTTTAATAATTAATGACTGCAGAAATTCTCTGGTGGGCCAATGGTATGGATTCTGTGCTTTCACTGCCATGTGCCCAGGTTCGATCCTTGGTCAGAGAACTAAGATCCTAGATGCTTCATAGCATGGCCAAAAATAATTAATTAATTAAAATAATGATAATTAATGACCACATGGCTCATAAGTTTTTTGAACTTTTCTGAATGGGTATAATTTCACAATAGAAAGAAACAAAAATACATGTATAATACCTTGCTATTTTTAAAATTCCACTCAGATGGATGGTTTATTTTTTTGAAGTAGATGGTAATGGTATGTGTGTGTGTGTTAGTTGCTCAGCCATGTCTGACTCTTTGCCACCCAATGAGCTATAGCCTGCCAGACTCTTCTGTCCATGGAATTCTCCAGCCAAGAATACTAGAGTGGGTTGCCATTCCCTTCTCCAGGGATCTTCCCAACCCAGGGATTGAACCTGTGTCTCCTGCATTGCAGGCAGATTCTACCATCTGAGCCACTGGGGATGCTCCTTTTAAAATATAGTATGTAAACCATATTTTTAAAAGGAGGAAAAGGGACTTCCCTGATGGCTCAGTGGTAAAGAATCTGCCTCCCAATGCAGGAGACACAAGTTCGATCCCTGGTCCAGGAGGATCCCACCCGCCACAGAGCACTAAGTCTGCGCGCCACAACTACTGAGCCAGAGCTCAGGAGCCCACACCGCAGCTGCTGCAGCCTGTGTGTCCTGGAGCCCAGGCTCCACAAGAAGAGAAGCCACAGCAATGAGAAGCCTGCGCACCGCAGCTAGAGAAACGTTCTTGCAGCAATGAAGACCCAGCGCAGCCAGTAAAAAAATGCAAGTTTAAAAAGGAGGAAAAGTTCTTCATAGTCTGTGAGTTTCTTCCCCAAAGCATTCCAAGTTCCCTGCAGGAAGCTCTGGAAAGAAGGTGCTGCCATAGGCACAGTCCTCAAAGAAACGCTGAGCACAGAGCAATTTGGATGGAGCTCCGGTGGTGAAACACCTCTTGCCCCACTTATGTCCATTTGCCTGCTCTCCACAATGACTTTGCAGAAATGAAGATTAGCTGATGAAGGTAATCGCACCCGTTCACAACTGCTCCACCCAGCACTCTGCAAAGACTGCAGCAAGATATCTAAGGGTCCTGGGGACTCCTCTCAGTGAGAAATGGTGACTGAGGGACAGTCATCTGCGCAGGGGATTCTCCGCCCTCGTACCTAATTCTTCCAGTCAGGTGACGTAGTCTGGGGAGGAGGGACAACAAAGAACAAAAAGTTCCATTCCACACTGGAGGAACTCGGTGTTTTCAAGGACACCATGACCAAGTACAGGCAAGGCATGCTCTGTGAATGCAAAGAGCTGGCTGCAGTTGGGTGCACCCAGGTCAGCAGGCAGGCAGGGCGCTTCAGATCGCTGCATGGACACAGGCCTTCTGGGTCCTGTCTGAACAGCCTAAACGTTCTTGGAGACAGAGCCAAAGCTGAGGTAAAGGTCATAGAGTGAAGTACTCAGTGAAGGACTCCAAGCCCTCCCCACCCCAAATGAGTAACAAGGAAAAAAGCCTTGCTCAGGCCCCAGTGTACAAAAGAACTTTAAGACTAAGGGGACCTCAAGGACTTGGAAACTTGCATGGTGTTTTCACCATCTCCAAAGCCCAAAGAAGTAAGCTCAAAAATCAAAATCAAATTTACTTGGCTCTGAATTCAAAATTTGTTTAGGAGTTAAGAGATAAATATGAGATAAGAAATAAATATTTTTTTTAATATTTTAGGGGAAATAAATGGGAGTTACTATGACCTGAGATAAAAATATATTATGTAGAGAAGAACCAGACTGTATTCCCCTCCTTGTGGAAGGAATTGAAAACATGGTTATTCTTAAAGCGTAATTTGAAAAAGACTGGCAACTGTATCAGTTTAAAATATAAAAACGAAACAGAAAAGATGTAAGTGTTTTAAAACAGGAAGTTTTAATGCAGGAAGACATTTCCTTCCTGTTTATTTATTTATTCATTTTTTTAATTTTTACTTTATTTTACTTTACAATACCGTATTGGTTTTGCCATACATTGACATGAATCNGGGATCTTCCCAACCCAGGGATTGAACCTGTGTCTCCTGCATTGCAGGCAGATTCTACCATCTGAGCCACAGGGGATGCTCCTTTTAAAATATAGTATGTAAACCATATTTTTAAAAGGAGGGAAAGGGACTTCCCTGATGGCTCAGTGGTAAAGAATCTGCCTCCCAATGCAGGAGACATAAGTTCGATCCCTGGTCCAGGAGGATCCCACCTGCCACAGAGCACTAAGCCTGCACGCCCCAACTACTGAGCCAGAGCTCAGGAGCCCACACCGCAGCTGCTGCAGCCTGTGTGCCCTGGAGCCCAGGCTCCACAAGAAGAGAAGCCACAGCAGTGAGAAGCCCGCGCACCGCAGCTAGAGAAACGTTCTTGCAGCAATGAAGACCCAGCACAGCCAGTAAAAAAATGCAAGTTTAAAAAGGAGGAAAAGTTCTTCATAGTCTGTGAGTTTTTTTCTTCCCCAAATCATTCCAAGTTCCCTGCAGGAAGCTCTGGAAAGAAGGTGCTGCCATAGGCACAGTCCTCAAAGAAACGCNGCTAGAGAAACGTTCTTGCAGCAATGAAGACCCAGCACAGCCAGTAAAAAAATGCAAGTTTAAAAAGGAGGAAAAGTTCTTCATAGTCTGTGAGTTTTTTTCTTCCCCAAATCATTCCAAGTTCCCTGCAGGAAGCTCTGGAAAGAAGGTGCTGCCATAGGCACAGTCCTCAAAGAAACGCTGAGCACAGAGCAATTCGGATGGAGCTCCGGTGGTGAAACACCTCTTGCCCCACTTATGTCCATTTGCCTGGTCTCCACAATGACTGCAGAAATGAAGATCAGCTGATGAAGGTAATCACACCCGTTCACAACTGCTCCACCCAGCACTCTGCAAAGACTGCAGCAAGATATCTAAGGGTCCTGGAGACTCCTCTCAGTGAGAAATGATGACTGAGGGACAGTCATCGCGCAGGGGATTCTCTGCCCTGATACCTAATTCTTCCAGTCAGGTGATGTAGTCTGGGGAGGAGGGACAACAAAGAACAAAAAGTTCCATTCCACACTGGAGGAACTCGGTGTTTTCAAGGACACCACGATCAAGTACAGGCAAGGCATGCTCTGTGAATGCAAAGAGCTGGCTGCAGTTGGGTGCACCCAGGTCAGCAGGCAGGCTGGGCACTTCAGATCGCTGCATGGACACAGGCCTTCTGGGTCCTGTTTGAACAGCCTACCTCAACAAACTTGTCTTTTTGCAAAAAGAAGCAGAGTGAACCCATGAAAGAGAAATGGATTATTCAACAAATAGTGTGGGGATATTGACTAAGTAGTTGAGGGGAAAAAAAACACACACATTTTGACTTGTATTGCATGCACCAAAAGACACCTAGCTTTATATTAGCCAAAGCATAAAAAACTATTAGGTGAAAAAATAGTTAATAAGTAACAAATTTCAATGCAGGGGAAAGCTCATGAAATCTAAAAGAAATGGAAAAATCCATGAAGGACAAGAAACATTGAACTATGGGAAAAGTTTATGCTTGTATGCAGACCAAAATATATCAAATGAAGTAGGGAGACAAAGGACAAATCCAAAATATAGTTTTGTTACAAAATGACAAGGTTCATCCCTCTAACACTTAAATACAGGAATCAATAAGAAAAAATACTAACCTTGATCATTCCAAGAAGAAAGAACCCCATCGTCATTGTACTTCCTCCACGCAGCACGTCCTGTGCTTCCTGCAAAAGCATTTGTTCAAAACCAGCCTCACGTGAATATGAAGGTCCTGGTCACTGAGGGCTCTGATCACACCTAAGACTGGGAGTAGGGACGATGGGGCCACCGGTGTCACCAAGCTCTGAGTCAGCCACAATGCCCCATGTTCATCCTGAAAACCCCCTGGCCCTGGGAATTAAGAGCTCTGTCCTACAAACATGCAACAACCACCTCGAAGTACCGAGGCACTTACCCAAAAGAGACTTCAAGCATCATTGGTGTTTTCACTTTAGCTGGAGTTGAATAATATTCTCAAAGACAGGGAAAGGGAAGGGAGAGACAGATACAGTGTGCCAAGTGTTTGTCTGGGATGATACATTTGAGGAGAGAAGCAAGTATTAGAACATGTGGCTTCCCAGGAAGGCAAGAACCTTGGAAAATGAACTGCAGCTGGAGTGAAAGTCCACAGCACATGCTCAGATGTGTGCAAGAAAGCTCATGTGTCTTTATTTCCTCCAGATCCACTTAAATCTGATTGCAAACTATCATTTCACAGGCAATAAAAAAAAATTCAGTCTCCTTCCCCCAAGCTACACTCCCTCCCTCCATCTATACTGGGTGTGTGGATGTCTCAGGGACTCAGGGTCAGGTACCACTTCCCAGGGTACACCCAACCTGGGATGCAGGCCAGCATCACCCATTGGTGAGGACAGAAGGCATGTCTGCCTGGGGCACCAGGCCATCCCTCTCAGGGGCCTCGTCACCCTGCAGAGTGCTGTCCAGACCTGCGGCAGGGGTATGCCCTAAGTTATGACTCGCCCAAACTCTCCGTGCCGTCTCTCCTCTCTGGACTTCCCCTCCATCTGTCAGTCCACCCAGCATCATCTGTTTAATGAAAGCAGGATNTTGCTGTTCTTTGGAACTCTGCATTCAGGTGCTTATATCTTTCCTTTTTGCCTCTCTTCTTTTCACAGCTATTTGTAAGGCCTCCCCAGACAGCCATTTTGCTTTTTTGCATTTCTTTTCCATGGGGATGGTCTTGATCCCTGTCTCCCGTACAATGTCACGAACCTAAAGGATTAGTATTAAAGAATTTTTTAATAGCAAAAACAGTATTTGGATACAAATTTAACTTCTTATTATGTAAAAATTTTAACATATGAAAGAAAGGAGAGAATAATATAGCAAAACCAGTTTCAATAATTAGCAATTATGGCCAATGCTGTTTCATCTGTAGCCCTACCTATTCTTTATCAGCCTAGCTTATACCCTCTTCATATCATTTTACTGAAAAATTTTAGTGCTGTGTCTTAAGCTAGGGCCCAAAATAAGTCACATGAGATGGACTCAGCCCAGACCTGATGCGTGTAGCCCAACCTAACTGAGTCCAGCCAAAATCAACCCAACCAACCTACAGACCCATGAGTTGCAAAATAAATATTAGTTGTTGTAAACCACTGAGATATTGAGGTTGTTTACATAGNTATCAGCCTAGCTTATACCCTCTTCATATCATTTTACTGAAAAATTTTAGTGCTGTGTCTTAAGCTAGGGCCCAAAATAAGTCACATGAGATGGACTCAGCCCAGACCTGATGCGTGTAGCCCAACCTAACTGAGTCCAGCCAAAATCAACCCAACCAACCTACAGACCCATGAGTTGCAAAATAAATATTAGTTGTTGTAAACCACTGAGATATTGAGGTTGTTTACATAGCATTATTTGCCAGTACTTATCCAAAATTTATATAAAAATGTTAACAGTGGATCTCTTTGGATGGAGGGGAATATAAGTAGATTTTTCATTTTATAATTGTACTTTTTGTGTTTTCCACATTTTCTACTTATTGCTTTTACTATTTTTTAAATTAGACTGGGAAAAACAATGTGTTTGAAAAGAAGAATTAGAAGGAAAAAAAACAATGGAAATAACCAAGCTGTTTCTTCTTTCTAATTCTGTACTTTAACTAGAATAAAATTATTTACTTTCTACAGGAACTGCAAGGGTACAATCAATTAAGCATTGAAGTTTCATACTGTAAACACTGTAAAAAAAAATGACATCTTAACAATGAAATCATTATGGACTTGTCCTTGTGCTCTTTTCCTTGAAGGCTTCCCAGTTACAGATCCACAGGCCCTTCTTTCCTCCACTGCCTCTAAACACATAAACCACACATTTCTGTCTTATTCTAACAATCTTTTCCATTTTTCAAACAATTATAAAAATAAGGAAAGGAGAAACTGAAGAATCAATATGTAATTCAATTACCAACTAATTAGGGGGAAAGATCTGAACATGTAGGTTTCATAGTATCGAAGAATCCACCATCTGTTTGTAAGCCACGGTAACACTGCCACATTTCTTACCTCAGTTATCAGAGCAAACAGTTATTTATCAATGCAGTCCATGTCTTTTTCATATTGTCCAAGATTATCTTCAGTTACTAAAAATTGTGTTGAGATGGGGGAT
This sequence comes from Philantomba maxwellii, assembly GCA_006410695.1. NCBI lineage: Eukaryota > Metazoa > Chordata > Mammalia > Artiodactyla > Bovidae > Philantomba > Philantomba maxwellii. The sequence continues at coordinate 788,561 of SJYS01001136.1, read as the reverse complement.
GGGTCAGAGGGAGGTTCAAGAGAAAGGTTCAAGAGTCGTATATGTAGCTATGACTGATTCTCATTGTACAACAAACCAACACAACATTGTAAAGCAATTATCCTCCAATTAAATTAATTAATTAAAAAAAACTGTGTCATATGTTTTCCAGATGAGAATGTAGAGCCACAGAAATATATCCCCTACAAGGACACATTTGAAAAAATTAGTGACTACATAAATGAGCATGGAAGATATGTTAAGTGAAATAAACCAGACTCAAATATTGCATGCTTCCACTAATATGAGGTATCTAAAGTAGCCAAACTCATAGAAGCAGAGACTAGAATAGGGGATGCTTGGGGCTAGTGGGAGGGGAAAATGGGGAGATACTGGCAAAGGGCACAAAGCTTCAGCTACATATGATGAAAAAGTTCTGGATATCTAATGTACTATGTGGTAACTATAGTTAGCAATACTGTTATTAAATACTTGATATTTGCTCAAAGAGCAGATCTTAAATGTTCTTACCAGAAAAAAAGCAAGAAAGAAGGAAGGAAGGAAAGAGGAAATAAGAAAATGGTAACTATATAAAGTGATAAATATGTTAATTAGATTGATTGTGGTAATCATTTCACAATGTATTGAAAACATCAAATTGCATGCCTTAAATATATACAATCCCTATTTGTTATTTATACCTTAATAAAGCTGGAAACAAAGAAGGGAAACTCTGCAGGCATACAACAATGAATTAAGCAAAGATCAAGTTCATTGTACAGGTGTCACAACCCTGAAGTGTTAGAACTTTAACAAATGGCAAGAAAGACTACCGTACAAAAATGACAATGTGATAGTGAATCACAGATAAAATATTCTAAAAATAATAGCAACATTCACTTTGGGGATTCATGTGTTTGACCCTAGGAGGGAAGACCAACAAGAATCTGTGTAATTAGTCTATGGTAGTCAATAGTAGTCCAGAAAAAAGAAGTTGGAAAAGTCACCGAAGTGTCAAAGGAAGCCACTAGATATGAAAAACAATCACACACCACAATTCCATCACCATCACCAACACCACCATTACCATCACCCAGCACCACCAATACCACTCCACCATCACCACCACACCACCACCACACCATCACCACCATCACCAACGCCCAGACCACAACCACCACCATCACCACCCACCAGCAGCAACAGATGCCCCGTTCTCTCCTATAGCAGAAGAAAAGAAATCAGATGTTACTCCTTTAAAGTAACTCTTTTTGATTCAACAAAAAGAGGACAAAATATATTGTACTTTTATGCAAAAGTGCTCTCCGATGAAAGAAGTAAATAATGGCAAAGGAAATAGATTTTAAATGAAGAATTGCCATACTAGGCTAGTTTGCCTATAGGTATGAAATTGATTTATATTCTTAAAAATCACAGTCTTAGAGCTCCTCTCTTGGGAACTGTGATTACTCTTACAATGGGTAAGAGAATTGTGGAAAGCATTTATCTTGCTTCACTTTGAAAAATGGTACAAAGAAGGAAGCTGGAGAGTTACACAGTACACAAGTGGGGAAAATATATGGAACAGAACCATAATATAAGCAATCAGACCACATGATGCCAAGGGGATGTCTACTAATGGAAACCAGAAACTGCACAGATCTGTGAATCAGTACTCAGGTTTGGATGCTGATTCAAGGACATCTAAGATGTGAGACCTTAGGCAGTTTATTTCAGTTACATGGATCAACTTCTCTGTGAGGGCTAGATGTAACTTTTCCTCTTTATATCAGGTATGATTCTTAGCCCCCAAACTCATGACTTCAAGAAATAGAACCTTTTCTGTTTTTTTATAGTCCAACCTAATTTCTAACCCTGACTATTATTATTATTTGTTTGGTCCTATTTAACAGATAAAAATATACCCTCAGTTCTTTCCATGCTTTTCTCAAGGTATGGGAAGGTTGGGTGGGGGAGAATAATTTTTGTCATCTGATCTTAGAGATGGCTCTCATGATGCCCACTGACCTTCCCCACTCTCCTCAAGGATTCAGTAGCTCCTTTCTACATTAGGATCAGCCTCACAGCCCAGAAATCTTTACTAGGCTCTCTCTGGACCTGTCTGATGTCCTGCAGCCATTTCTCTCCAGGGATACTATCAAAGGAAGGTAAAGGTTTCCCCTACTCTCAGAAGCCTAAAGTATCTCTCAGCCTCTTCAGATCCATTTCTTCCCTACCCCTGTCCCGCAATTTAAATAATGCCACTCCACTGAGGATTACTAAATGTAACCTAGGATGTTTTTAAGGAGAATATGTGGTGCATGTGCAGTATATCATTTAACATCACTACAGTTTCGGGCAGCACTACGTAATCAAACACATCCATATATCTGCAGTAAAATATTTATATATTCATCCTGTGCGGATGAATAAAAAGATGGTTTTTCATTGCCCAAGTCAGGTTTGGCCACCAAATACATTTGCTGCAAACTAAAAAGCTTGGGTTTCATAATCATAGGTAAAGACTGTGGATCTGTAGCCGAATGTGACCAAGTTAGATACAAGTATGATGTCACTCCACTTAGTGCAATAGAAAGTCAAATGAGGAAGGTGCTCATAAGGTTTGTAAAGATTTCACAGATGAGAAAGCACTTGAACAAAGGCTGGATAATGTGTGGAAATTTGCAAAGATCAGAAAATTGAAGGCATTCCGCGTGAGGAATAAAGAGAAATTGATATACTAAATATTACCTTGGACTGCAAGAGATCCAACCAGTCAATCCTAAAGGAAATCAACCCTGAATATTCATTGGAAGGACTGATGCTGAAGCTGAAGCTCCAATACTTTGGCCACCTGATGCGAAGAACAGACTCATTGAAAAAGACCCTGATGCTGGGAAAGATTGGAGGCAGGAGGAGAAGGGGACGATAGAGGATGAGATGGTTGGATTGCATCACCGACTCGATGGACATGTGTTTGAGCAAGTTCTGGGAGCTGGTGATGGACAGAGAAACCTCGCATGCTGCAGTCCATGGAATTGCAAAGAGTCAGACACAACTGAGCAACTGAACTGAGCTGAAATATTACTTGTCATAAGAAAAGTGGAAATTGATAATAAAACAACACTGAGATAACACTATATACTTATTAGACCATCTAATGGAGAAGGCAATGGCATCCCACTCCAGTACTCTTGCCTGGAAACTCCCATGGACGGAGGAGCCTGGTAGGCTGCAGTCCATGGGGTCGCTGAGTCAGACACGACTGAGCGACTTCACTTTCACTTTTCACTTTCATGCACTGGAGAAGGAAATGGCAACCCACTCCAGTGTTCTTGCCTGGAGAATCCCAGGGATGGCGGAGCCATCTGTGGGGTTGCACAGAGTTGGACACGACTGCTGATGGTGACTGCAGCCATGAAATTAGAAGACGCTTACTCCTTGGAAGAAAAGTTATGTCCAACCTAGATAGCATTTTCAAAAGCAGAGACATTACTTTGCCGACTAAGGTCCGTTTAGTCAAGACTATGGTTTTTCCTGTGGTAATGTATGGATGTGAGAGTTGGACTGTGAAGAAGGCTGAGTGCCGAAGAATTGATGCTTTTGAACTGTGGTGTTGGAGAAGACTCTTGAGAGTCCCTTGGACTGCAAGGAGATCCAACCAGTTCATTCTGAAGGAGATCAACCCTGGGATTTCTTTGGAAGGAATGATGCTAAAGCTGAAACTCCAGTACTTTGGCCACCTCATGCAAAGCGTTTACTCATTGGAAAAGACTCTAATGCTGGCAGGGATTGGGGGCAGGTGAAGAAGGGGACGACAAAGGATGACATGGCTGGATAGCATCATGGACTCGATGGACATGAGTCTGAGTCAACTCCAGGAGATGGTGATGAACAAAGAGGCCTGGAGAGCGGCAATTCATGGAGTCGCAAAGAGTTGGATACGACTGGGCAACTGAACAGAACTGAAGTGACTGAAAGCTCTTTAGTGTGCCCATTTTCACATAAAACATTTTATGCAAATATCTAGAGATAGAAAAGATACTGAGATATGCAAGTTCTAAGTAATGCTGCAGTAGGCATGTATTTGCATAAATCTTTTGGTCAGGATTTATTTTTGCAATCCTTATTGTAAAATTCAGACTTAAATAGAAGAATGTAGGGAAAACTACTAAACCATTCGGGTACAGCCTAAATCAAAGCCCTTAAGATTACACAATGGAAGTGATAAATAGATTCAAGGGATTAGATTTGATAGACAGAGTGCTTGAAGAACTATGGATGGAGTTTCATTACACTGTTCACCAGGTGGTGATCAAAACCATCCCCAAAAGTCTGTTTGATGCATGCTACCTGATACTTTGGGCTGGTGCACTGAGACGACCAAGAGGGATGGTACAGGGAGGGAGGAGGGAGAGGGGTTCAGGATGGGGAACACGTGTATACCTGTGGCAGANTGAACTGAATTGAACTGATACCCAAACTGGCACAGATAACACATTGTCATTTTGGAAAGGAATATAATTAAATGAGAAACAACATTGAGCAAACAAAACCGAAACAATCAGTGTACAGAGAGCTCTGTTACTTAACACCAGGCTCCATCATTCAGGGAACATCTATGGCAGCCTGGTCAGGGGCAGGACTGCTGGGAAAGGGACACACAGCTTCTTGGACTCAAGGTTTGGGGCCCATCTCCAGCTGGTCTGCAATGGCCAGGGCCAGGGTTTTATTTTCTGCCTTGGTTCTGTGCTGTCCACCATGCCACGGTCGGAGGAAGTCGACCTAGTTAACTCTTCTAGTTGGCTTGCTGAGCACTCTTGTTCCTGGGTTCTCCTTCCTTTGTGTTGGAATTCTGAAGAAACCAGCATCCCCAAGGTCCTTTGGTTCATCAGTCTCAAATGTAGACAGACAATCACTCTTGTCTCTCTCTCAACACTGAAGGACTCTTTGGTGAATTTATGAATGATTTGCAAAGGGCTCGGAGGGCCAGATGCAGGCTTTAAAAAGACTGAGTGTGATCTGTGAGTCACAGTTACATAACTCCTTAAGGTCACAGTGATCAATTTAATCAACCGTCTTTTCCACTTCACTAAATGCTATTTTGTTTTCTTGAAAGGTGACCAGGCTAAGGATTCATCACATTGTGGGAGGTACTCAATATTTAAATTTCAGATGAACNATGATTTGCAAAGGGCTCGGAGGGCCAGATGCAGGCTTTAAAAAGACTGAGTGTGATCTGTGAGTCACAGTTACATAACTCCTTAAGGTCACAGTGATCAATTTAATCAACCGTCTTTTCCACTTCACTAAATGCTATTTTGTTTTCTTGAAAGGTGACCAGGCTAAGGATTCATCACATTGTGGGAGGTACTCAATATTTAAATTTCAGATGAACTCTCATATTTTTCACAGCCTCCTCTAGGACAGGTTCTCTCCAATCTAGTTGCTTATTTAGGCTATGGACACTCACTTAAATTTAAGAAAAGGACTCCCCTGGTGGTCCTGTGGTTAAGAATCTGCATGCCCATGCAGGGGACATGGGTTTAACCCCTCACCAGGATGAGTCCACGTGCCTCTGGGCAACTAAGCCCATGCACCTCTGCTACTGAAGCCCGCGTTGCTGTAAAGCCCAGGCTCCTCGACAAGACAAGCCACCATGGTGAGAAGCCCATGCTCAGCAGCCAGAGAGTAGCCCCCACTCAGTGACAGCTAGAGAAAGCCCCTGCACAGCAACGAAGACCCCGTGAAGCCAAACAGAAAGAAAGAAAGAATTTAGAAAATAAATTTAAGAAAAGAACTAAAATATTAATTATGAATGTGAACAAGCGGAAATCTTGCTACCTCTCCAATCACGTCATATCATTTATTGCCTTCTGTTTTGTTATGCACGGGCCTGCTTATCTTTCTTTTAATGTGTGTAACTGGGTTCTTATTTCTCCAAAGTGAATACTTTTATTAATAATTTAATACAGGATATGTATCTGCAGTCTGACTTGTTTTCTTCTGATACTGTTCAGCCTTGATTTAATGTATGTCAGTCATAGTATGTCTCGATGCGGACAGCAAAGTTAGGAGCCAGCTTTGAAAACAAGAGATGGGATGGCAGGAACATGTCTCCCAACCACGCACCCTCACTCACTCTCTTTCTTTTATACACCCATCTGCTTTTATACACACACACACACACACACACACACACACGTGCACAATGTGAGCCCTGAACGGGCCATTCCTGAGGCATTGTCTTACTGTGTGAAGACTGGGAAGGGGAAAGCTTTTCCATCATGAGAGACAGACCCTAGATCAGCTCTCTACCTATACCATCCAGGCTATTGGTCATAGACTGAGCGACCTGCCCAAAGTCAGGACCTGGGCTGTCACCCTTGCCACCTTGCATCAGTATCTGAAGCATGCAGCCTCGGTCAGTGTAGGCCCATCCCTGAAAAGTATATCTCCTCTGGTGTTTTGCTGAGGGCCAGTCCCAGGATTCAGTGATTCCTGGCTTCTCTAATTCAGGAAGCCTTTATTCACCCCAATAATGTCCTTGAGCTGCTGAACCGCATTGCCTACCGCCACATCCTCTCCGAGCTGCAAGTTCCAGTGCACCCCATCTTGTGTTACCTCTGCTGTTCACCATTTCATGACTAGTTGAGTCCTTTGATCTGACGGCTCTTCCAGAGAAGGAAGGTAGCAGGTGGAGACAGGCAGGGCCACGGTGTCCCAGGGAGGTGGGGCAGAGCTCCTGCCACACTGACCAGAAGCCTCCCTGCGCTGGGCTTCTGTGTTGTAGAGAAGACGCGTGTCCTTGGTCTTCATTTAGTTTCACTCAGGCTCTGGATTTCTCTTATTGTTGTTGTCTAGTCACTCAGTCATATCTGACTCTTTTGCAACCGCATGGGCTGTAGCCCGCCATGCTCTTCTGCCCATGGGATTTCCTAGGCAAGAGCACTGGAATGGATTGTTATTTCCTTCTCCGGGGGGGGTCTTCCCTGCATGGAACCCATGTCTCCTGCCCTGCAAGCAGTTTCTTACCCCTGAGCCGCCAGAGCTCCCATTATACGTGACTGGAAACATCTCAGATGGAACAGAACATACTGCATAACAGTGGGGAGACTAGATTACGAAATAATTCTGAGACAAGCAACAAATCTCTGGTTCATAGCATATAACATTTCTTAGCAAGTCATAATTAATTAGTGGTTGACATAAAAACCATTATTTTCACATCCATCGGTTTTCTCAGCTCTTCTCTTGCATGTGGAAATGAGCCTCAGGTCACCTTCTCTTTGTTGTGTGTTCATAGTAGCTCAGTTGTGTTCGACTCTTTGTGGCCCCATGGACTGCAGCCCTCCAGGTTCCTCTGTCCATGGAATTCCCCAGGCAAGAATACTGAAATGGGTTGCCATTTCCCACTCCAGGGGATCTCTCTGAGCAAGGGGTCTAGCCCGTGTCTCTTGCATCTGCTGCAGTGGCAGGGGGCTCTTTACCACTAGCGCCATCGCCTTCTCTTGTACTGATCGCGTTTTCTGCAGTGCTGTCTCGGTTAGTTGTCCCTCTGCTGGTGGGAAGACAAGCTTGTGCTGCGGGCTACGGAGTACCAGCCTGGCCGCCACAAGAAGCAGAACAACACTGCCCTCTGCTTCTCTCATCAGCTCTGCATGGCAGGCATCGCACATGCAGAAGTGGAAATGGAAGCTCAGAGATGCGAAGGGACTCACCTAAGCTTTCTTGAGGGAGACGAGGCAGAACTGAAATATCAATTCAGGAAGCTCCTCCCACGCCATCCCTGTTTGTGGACATTTGATGATCCCGTCACCCTTCCTTGGGCAGGAGAAACATCCTGTCCTCTCCTGGGACAGGAGCAGACATACTGACCCCCTTAATTACCAGGTGAACACAGGACCCAAGGTAGCCACTCAGACTCCTGAGAAGTGTGCATTTTGAGCTGACACACGATGGGAGGGTGGGAGCTGAGCTGTCCTGTAGAATGTTCCAAAGAGCTGGTTTCTGTGGCTTCTACTGACCACTCCCATGCTTCTCAAGGCCTTGCTGTCCACTTTTTCCATGACTATGATCTGCCAAAATCCAATATTTTTGGCTTCTTTTAAGTTCAACAAATTCGATCTTTGTTGCCTGCAACCAAAGGGCCATGCTGATTTTCTCTTCTTGCAGTAGTGTTTTCTCCCAGAGGAAATACCGAGGAGACATTGGCTCTCAAGATAGGTTTTGGAGGTGAGCAGGAGCTAGCCAGGTATACGGGAGGTGGGGTTGAGAATTCCAGTTAGCAAGAAAAGCATACTGATAAGCACAAGCGCTTCAGGGAACCTCAGATATTCTGGTCTGGCTATCATATAGTTAGGAGAATGACTTGTGTTAGTCAAGAGTGAGTCGGGAACGCAATCCTGCGATGTGAGTTATGGGACAGGAAATGAGACCTTACACAGAGGGCTTCCCCGCTGACTCAGCGGTAAAGAGTCCGCCTGCCAGTGCAGGAGACCCAGGAGATGTGGGTTTGATCCCTGGGCTGGGAAGATCCCCTGGAGAAGGCAATGGCTACCCATTCCAGTATTCTTGCCTGGAGAATCCCACAGACAGAGGAGCCTGATGGGCCTCAGTCCACGGGGCTGCAAAGAGTCAGACATGACTTAGCCACTGAGCAGGCACGCAGTCAAGAGTGAGTCAGGAATCCAAATCCACCATGTGAGTTATGGGACAGGAAATAAGACCTTACACAGCACACAGTGTTTGCACTGGCGGACAAGTAGGGGCTTGCCGGCAGGTCCACAGGGAGACTGTGAAAAGGAGCCCACAGAGGAAGATGCAATGCTGCTGTCTCTGTGTGGCTCCCACATGGGTTTGCCGGGAAATACCTGGTGGTTGGCAGCAGCAGAGGAGAAGGAGGGCAAGCTGGATCTGTCTGGTCTTTCGACTTTCCCTGTTACCTTATCTGATCACACAGATTTTGGGGGAGTCTGTGGAGAACACTAGCTGGCAATCACAAGGAAGGAGATGCTGGGGACACGACTCCCAGCCTGACCTAGTCAGCAGACAGCGGTCCATCATGAGACCTGACCAGACCTGCCGTGTCTGGAGGCAGCTAGGCAGCAGAGTGGATGCTGCAGTGGGCCGGGACAGGCAGGGTGCCCGCGGGAATTGCATGCATCTCTGTGAAGTGAGAGCTTCCCTCATAGCTCAGTTGGTAAAGAATCTGCCGGCCATGCAGGAGACCCCGGTTCAATTCCTGGGTTGGGAAGATCCTTTGGAGAAGGGATAGGCTACCCACTCCACTATGCTTGGGCTTCCCTTGTGGCTCAGCTGGTAAAGAATCTGCCCNGTGAAGTGAGAGCTTCCCTCATAGCTCAGTTGGTAAAGAATCTGCCGGCCATGCAGGAGACCCCGGTTCAATTCCTGGGTTGGGAAGATCCTTTGGAGAAGGGATAGGCTACCCACTCCACTATGCTTGGGCTTCCCTTGTGGCTCATCTGGTAAAGAATCTGCCCGCGATGTGGGAGACCTGGGTTCGATCTCTGGGTTGGGAAGATCCCCTGGAGAAGGGAAAGGCTGCCCACTCCAGGATTCTGGCCAGAGAATTCCATGGACTATATAGTTCATAGAATCGCAAAGAATCGGACGTAACTGAGCGACTCTCACTCACTGTGAATTGAGGAAGGACAACAGAGAAGGGGGGAGCTCTGGTCTCAGTGTTCATGTCCCCACAAATTCACACGTTGACAGCAACCTTTCCGCGTGACAGTGTTAGGAAGTGGGGCCCTTGGGAGGGGACTGGGTCTTGAGGGTGGAGTCTTCATGAATGGGATTAGTGCCCTAAGAGAAGGGACCTCAGAGAGTGCCCTCACCCCTTCCATCACATGAGGGCACAGAGATAAGTCAGAGTCTGCAACCTGGAGAAAGCTCTCACCAGAACCCAACTCTGCTCGCGCCCTGATCCCAAACTGACAGCCTCCAGACTGTGAGAAATACAGTCCTGCTGTTTCAGCCACACCGTCTGTGATATTCCAGTCTATGATAATACTCCGAGCAGACTAAGACAGAGGGGCAGGAGAGATGTGGGCAGTGGGGCACACTGGACGTGGGTGGCCAATCATAGCTGGTCAGTGAGAAGGATGGAAGTTTCTAGAACAACCCCTAAGTCAGGCTTGGGTATTTAGAGGGAACAAAGGGATATGAGAGGTCAGTTTCCCTGGGTTGGAAGGATGAAGGAAGCAGTCCTTGGAGGTACGGTTGGTGCAACCTCTGGGATCCTGAATGGGACAAAGCTTGTTCAGAAAGACCTCCAGATCCTGGTGGAGGGCCTTTTCTATGCATATTATTCAATCTTTTCTGAGGTCTGTTTGGAATGTGGTAGTAAACATGAAGTTTATTGAGAAAAGTTAAAGCCAATTAGTTGATTTATAGCTTTTCAAAAATTTTTATTTTTCAGAGATAAGTCAGTGTAGTGTTGTGACTAACATCAAAGCAAACCATTTCAGTATTTTCTAATTTAGCTGGAACTCCATGTTTTCCGTGTGATGGTGGTTTTTTTTTTAAGGTTAATATGATTTATGAATATTATTTGATAAGCTTTCCCCCATACTTTCTTATATGTAACTTGTTCATAATGTTATTTCATGTTTTCTTATTGATGGTTACAAATTATATCTCTGAACCAGGAACTTTCTCATGGCCTATTCTGATAAGTGTTTGACCCTTTCCAAGTTTAACCACACAAGTCTTGAGTAACATTTGCATCCAACAGCTGTATCATTAACAACAAAAGTAAGCCACCTGAAATTTTTCCTGAAACTAGCAAGTTGCATGTTTTCAATTCAGGAAAAGCAAGTTGTTTTATGACCAAGGTATTGCAAGTTAACCAAAATATGAAAACAAGAGGATGGGCTACCTGTGTTTTCCCCCCAAAGTTAGAGACTGTAAAGGATCAGACAGAAGGCATGCTCCAGAGAGACAGAGAGACCAGCAGGGAGATGGCAGATCCTGCACTTTGGATGCTGGTGATAAGACGGACAAAGGGTAACTGAAGTGCAGAGAAAGCTGAATTCTCACTCAGCAGTGTGGAACCAGCCAAGAGGCAGGACTGATTCATACAGTGAAATGCAGAAAGGATTAGAATGCAGAAAGGACTAGGACTCAGATGCCCCAGATGGTGGGGTAAGTGGGTGCAGCCAGAAGCAGGGTGGTTAGAGAGTTTGCATGGGGAGCCATTTAAACCCTCTAATCTGGCACCTTCCCCCAGCCCCCTTGCCATACAACTCTGTGCCACCATCCCTGGCCCTGGAAATGTCTGAAGGTTTGCTCCCTGCAGAGGATAAGGTGAAGGAGGCTGGGCTCAGACACTGGACTCGCTGAGGGCGGTTGACTCTGAAATGCCGCCTAGCTTGCCTGCTTCCTCCACATGAATCCAAGAATGTGGTCAGCCAGAGGTACGACCTCCAGGGCAGGATACCCCATGATGTTCTCCTGAAAAACCCACCAGCCCAAGAAGACAGGTGATGGAAGAGCCCAGGCGACTGAAAGTCACACACAAGAAGCCCATCAGCCTAGTTACTGTCCCTGCCCTCACCTCGACTTTACAGTGAACACTTCTGTGCCTTGCTGTAAGGTGAGATGGCTGTGAATCAGAGATTTGAAGACAGAAAACTTCCAGTAAAAGAAACAGAAACCAAAGTAAATAGAAAAAGTGCGGGGTGGTGGCAGTGGGTAAGGCAGAGGAAGTGGGAGAAAAGACAAACAAAGGAAAAATAAAATTTTCTAAGAACTATGATTTGTATTCTTAAGGAAGTAAAGGAAGATATTGTTCCTAAGAAATTGAAGTAGGTAAAAACCGAGAAGGAATGTACATAGAATAAAGACAGGTCTTGGAAACTAAAAAAATAGGGACATAAAAATGAGGAGTTTAGTGGAGGTGATGGAAGGAGAAGGGATATCTCCAAGAAAACAGACTAGAGGGAAAATTAGGAGGAAGATAGGAGAGAAGAATGAAGAATATCAGAAGAGTACTTCAAGAGAGCTGACATCTGAACAAAGGAATCCCACCAGTGGAGGGGGATAGAGGACAGACAGGAATATAGCAAAGAAATCACTTAAAAATTCCTAGAACAGAAGGATTGGGTTTTCAGTTAGAAAAGACTTTCTGAGTGTCCTGCAAAATGGAAGAAAAAAGAGCCTCCCCAAAGCATAGAGTCTGGAATGTCAAAACAACAACTGAGATCAAGAACGACCCTAACATCTGACCGTGTGGGAGAGAAAAGGGACCCGAGCCCTCCCGTGTGGCGGGGGCAGTGAAAGAGTGGCGTCCTGAGATTTCAGGGAAAGGATGTCCCACAGGGACCCTAGAGCCGGAAGGGTGAGCTGTCAGGACGAAGTTGGAAAAACAGCATTTCAGTTCTGCCAATTCCTGAGGAACTTGCTCTGCAGATACCCTTTCTCAGGAAGCTGCTAGTGGATATTCTTCAGCAAAATGAAGAAGCAGATCAAGAAAGAGAGGAGGGACTTCCCTGGGAGTCCAGCTATCAAGACTTCAAGCTCCCAGTGCAGAGGGGCCTGGGTTCAATCCCTGGTCAGGGAACTAGATTCCATCCTGCCACAACTAAGGATCCCTTGTGCCTCAACCAAGACCCGGTGAAGCCAAATTAAGAAATTTAAAGAAGAGAGAGAGAGAAATAGGAGGTCCAGGAAGTAAGAGAGAGGTAAAGGAATCTCATGATGACCTGTTACCTGAAGTGCCCTGAGGCTACAGAATGGGCACCTTGAGGGAGCAGCAGGAGGGAGGTCCTAGAAGGACTCTTTCCAGGAAAAAAAAAATGCAACTGNGACTCACGTCCATCAGTCCGTGATGCCATCCAGCCATCTCATCCTCGGTCGTCCCTTTCTCCTCCTGCCCCCAATCCCTCCCAGCATCAGTCTTTAGTATTTGAAATATACAATTTGACCACTAGATGGTGCTGTGCCCCAATATTTTTTGTTTTTGATGACCTAGCATTCTGAGCAGGGCGTGGCACAGCATTAAATTACTGAGCTGTTGTTAGAGTTTAAACATCTCAACTTAATATAATCCTCAAATGAGTATACTCCTTTCAGCTTTCTTCAGAGTGACCCTAAATTAAGAATATGGTTTGTTTGTCGCTTTTGTGTGGCTCTCTGCCTGTGGTGTGAGGGCTTCTCACTGCGGTGGCTTCTCTTTTTGCAGAGCACAGGCTTCAGGGTGGGTGGCCTTCAGTCGCTGCAGCTCATGGATTCAGTAGTTGCGACTCGAAGGCTCTGGAACGCGGCTCAGTAGTTGTGGCACACGGACTTAGTTGCTCTGCAGCACGTGGGATCTTCCCGGACCAGGGATCAAACCCATGTTCCCTGCGTTGGCAGGCAGGTTCTTAGCCACTGTGCCACCAGGAAAGTCCAATAATGTTTTTTTTTTTTTTTTTAAATCTTTTTTCTCCCTTTATATGGGCACTTTTATGGGGGGTGGTATAACTGACACAGAATAAAGTTTACCATTTTAGGTCCATAACCCAGAGTTTTAACTCCTACATGCAGTCTTGAAATCACCTCACAGTTATCTGGCCCATTCGTCACCCTGATGAGCTCCTTCGTGCAGTTTCTGCAGTCAGCCCTTTCCCAGACCAGCTGCTGGAAACCACTGCTCTGCCTTCGTCATTGGTTGCCTTTTCTGTGGTTTCATGCCCCCGGCATCGTGCGTTCCAGTATGTGACCTGTTGTGTCTGGCTTCTTTCCTGTAGCACCATGCTTTCAGGATTTATCCATGTTGTCAACTGATTCTGTAATTTGTTCCTTTTAACTGGGGAGTGGCATTTCACTGTATGGATAGAAGGCAATTTTTTCATCCATTCACCAGTTGATGGGCATTTGGGTTGTTCCTAGTTTTTGGATATTATGAATAAAATTGCTATAAACTTTCACATACAAGTCTTTGTGCTGCCGTGTATTTTCTCCTGTGTCAAATGAATACATAACAAAGGAACGGCAGAGTCAGATGATTAGTGTTAATATATGTTTAATTTGATAAGATGATGCTTCCAAACTGTTTTTCCAAAGTGACTGTACCATTTCATATTCCCACTAGCAGTGCAGAAAAGTTCCAGTCTCTCCATCTTCACCAACACTTGGCATCGTCAGTCTCTAAAACTCTGGTGGGTGTTTAGTTATATTTCATTGTGGTTTTACTTCGTGTTTCCCTAATGTATGATGATGTTGAACATCTTTTCATGTGCTCATTGACCATCTGATAACTTTGATGAACCGTCTAAATAGTTTGCTCCTTTTAAAAAAGTTGGGCTATCTCCTTATTACTGAGTTATAACAGCTTTTCATATATTCTGGGTAGAAGTTTTTTACATGTTTTGCAAATATTTTCTTAGAATCTGTGGTTTGCCTTTTCATTTGGCTTAATGGTGTCCTTTGAAGAGCAAATATCCTCAATTTTGTTGAAGTTTATTTTCAGTTCAGTTCAGTTCAGTTCAGTTCAGTCACTCAGTCGTGTCCAACTCTTTGTGACCCCATGAATTGCAGTGCGCCAGGCCTCCCTGTCCATCACCAACTCCTGGAGTTCACTCAGACTCATGTCCATCAAGTCAGTGATGCCATCCAGCCATCTCATCCTCTGTCATCCCCTTCTCCTCCTGCCCCCAATCCCTCCCAGCATCAGAGTCTTTCCAATGAGTCAATTCTATGCATGAGGTGGCCAAAGTACTGGAGTTTCAGCTTTAGCATCATGCCTTCCAAAGAACACCCAGGACTGATCTCCTTCAGAATGGACTGGTTGGATCTCCTTGCAGTCCAAGGGACTCTCAAGAGTCTTCTCCAATACCACAGTTCAAAAGCATCAATTCTTCGGCGCTCAGCTTTCTTCAAAGTCCAACTCTCACATCCATACATGACTACTGGAAAAACCATAGCCTTGACTAGACGGACCTTTATTAGCAAAGTAATGTCTCTGCTTTTGAATATGCTATCTAGGTTGAAAGTTTATTTTACTAAGCTTTGCAATATATGGTTCATGCTTCAGGAGTCCAATTTAAGAAGTCTTTGCACCAGGAGACCAAGATTTTCTTCTGTTTACTTGTAAAATTTCATAGTTCTTGCTTTATCACTTAGATCTATGAGCCACTTCAAGACTGTATATTAGTCTTTTTATACAGTGTGAGATTTTTGTTGTTCAGTTGCTAAGTCTCTTAGGGACCCTATGTACCGCAGCATGCCAGGTTTTTCTGCCTTCACTGTCTCCTGGACTTTGCTCAGATTCATGACCATTGAATCGATGATGCTGTTGCCTCCTTCTCCTTCTCCTCCTGCCTTCAGTCTTTCCCAGCATCAGGGTCTTTTCCAGTGAGTCAGTTCTTTGTATCAGGTGGCCAAAGTATTGGAGCTTCAGCTTCAGCAGCAGTCCTTCCAATGAATAGTCAGGGTTGATTTCTTTTAGGATTGATAGGCTTGATCTCCTTGCTGTCCAGGGGACTCTCACGAGTCTTCTCCTACACCACAATTCTAAGGCATCAATTCTTCAATACTCAGCATTCTTTCGGGTCCAACTCTCACATTCATACATGACTACTGGAAAAAACATAGCTTTGACTATATGGACCTTTGTCAGCAAAGTGATGTCTTTGCTTTTTAATATGCTGTCTAAGTTTGTCATAACTTTTCTTCCAAGGGGCAAGGGTCTTTTAATTTCATGGCTGTCTACAGTGATTTTGGAGCCCAAGAAAATAAAATCTGTCACTATTTCCACTTTCCCTCCATTTGCCATGAAGTAATGGGACTGGATGCCATGATCTTCGGAGAAGGCAATGGCACCCCACTCCAGTACTCTTGCCTGGAAAATCCCATGGATGGAGGAGCCTGGTAGGCTGCAGCCCATGGGGTCGCTAAGAGTCGGACACGACTGAGCGACTTCACTTTCAATTTTCACTTTCCTGCGTTGGAGAAGGAAATGGCAACCCACTCCAGTGTTCTTGCCTGAAGAATCCCAGGGCGGGGGAGCCTGTTGAGCTGCTGTCTATGGGGTCGCACAGAGTTGGACATGACTAAAGTGACTTAGCAGCAGTAGCAGCAGCAGCCATGATCTTAGTTTTCTAAATGTTGAGTTCTAAACCAGCTTTTTCACTTTCCTTTTTCACACTCATCAAGAGGCTGTTTAGTTCCTCTTCAGTTTCTGCCATAATGGTGGTATCATCTGTTTATCTGAGGTTGTTGATATTTCTCCTGGCAACCTTGATTCCAGCCTGTGATTCACCCACCCTGGCATTTTGCATGATGTACTCAGTATATAAGTTAAATAAGCAAGGTGACAATATACAGCCCTGACTTACTCCTTCCCCAATTCTGAACCAGTCAGTTGTTCCATGTAAGGTTGTAAGTGTTGCTTTTTGACCGGCATATAGGTTTCTCAGGAGGCAGGTAAGGTGGTCTGGTATTCCTGTCTCTTGAATTTTTCTGTTTGTTGTGATCCACAGAGACAAAGGCTTTAGTATAGTCAGTGAAGCAGAAGTAGATGTTTTCCTGGAATTCCCTTCTTTCTCTATGATCCAATGGATATTGGCAATTTGATTTCTGGTTCCTCTGCCTTTTCTAAACCCCGCTTGTATATCTGGAGTTTCTCAGTTTATGTAGTGCTGAAGCCTTGCTTGAAGATTTTGAGATCACAGCCTTGTCGTGGAGAAGGGGCGTGCGAAACTCAAGGAAGCTATGAGCCATGCTGTGAGGGGCCACCTAAGATGGACAGGTCATAGTGGAGAGTTCTGACAAAACGTGGTCCACTGGAGGAGGGAATGGCAAACCACTCCATTATTTGAAAAGGAAAAAGTGTGAGGTTGGGGTTGAATTTAATTGTTTTATCCTATTTTTCATGCAGATAGCCATTTGTTTTAGCTCTTTTTGTTAGATTATAATTTTCCATTGAATTGCTTTGGTACCTTCGCCAAAAATTAACTGGCCCTGTACGAGTAGGTCTAATTCTGAACTATGTTTCTCTATTGGTCTATGTGTCTATTTTGCTTAGACCCTAATACCATGCTGTCTTGATAATTGTTCATTTATAGTACATCCTAGGGATTCCCTGGTGGCTCAAATGGTAAAGAATCTCCATGCAAAGCGGGAGACCTGGGTTCGATCCCTGGGTTGTGAAGATCCAGAGGAGGGCATGGCAACCCACTCCGGTGTTCTTGCCTGGACAATTCCCATGGACAGAGAAGCTTGAGGGGCTGCAGTCCATAGGGTCAAAAAGAGTCTGAGTGACTCTTTTCAGTTGAAAATGACTGAGTGCCTGAGCACACAGCATGCACAGTACATCTTAAAATCAGAAGTATGAGTCCTAAACCCTGTTCTTCTTTTTCAAAATTGGGTTGGTTAGTGCTCGCTTCGGCAGCACATATACTAAAATTGGAACGATACAGAGAAGATTAGCATGGCCCCTGCACAAGGATGACACGCAAATTTGTGAAGCGTTCCATATTAAAAAAAAAAAATTGGGTTGGTTATTCTAGGTTCTTTGTATTTCCACATACATTTTGTAATTAGCTCCTCAATTTCTACAAAAAAGACTCCCGAGATTTTGTTTGGGATTGCACCAAATCTATTTATCATTTTGGAGAGAATTGACAGCACAACAATAGCAAATCATGAGCGTGATATGTGCTCCATTTATTACAGTTTAATTTTTCTTAGATTCATTTTATCATTTGTGCATCTGTTAATGTAATAACAAGCTTATTAAAATTTATGCAGAAACATACAAAAATATTTTATATTCATTGATAACATTACAAATGAGTTTTAAAATTTTAATTAAAAAAAAATTTAATGTTCCAATTTTTCATTGCATTTGTAATATACAAAAGTTTCCAGTTTACATTGTACTCTTAGTATATATGAATATAATGGATTTTTGTATATTGACCTTGGATTCTACAACCTTGTTATGCTCATTTGTTAGTTTTAGCAGCTTTTTGTAGGTTCCTTAGATTTCTCTACACAGAGTCTCATGTATTTGTGAGGTAGTTTGTGAGGTAGATAAAGATGGTTTTATTTCTTCCTCTCCAACCTATATGCCTTTTATTTAATTTTTCTCACAAGGACTTCTGTGGTAGGCAGAATAATGGCATTAGAATGTGTGCCTTCTAATCCTTATATCTGAGAATGAATAAATTAGTTGACATGGCCAAAGGCAATTAAGTCTGTGGATGGAATTAAGGTTGCTAACCAGTGACTTTAAGAGATTATTCTGGATTGTACGGGTGGATCCAGTGTAACCATAAAGGCAAGAATTTGGCAAGTAGGAGGTCAGAGTGATGAGGTAAGAGAGACTAAGGTTGCTTCTTGCTGTCTTTAAAGATAAAGGAAGAGGCTGTGAGCTGAGGAATGTGGGCAGCTTCTAGAAGCTGGAAAAGCAAGAAAATGGATTCTCCCAAAGAGCCTCCAGCAGAAGCCAGCCCTGTCCACACCTTGATTTTAGCCCAGCGAGATCTGTGTCAGACTCCTACCCTATAGAATGCTAAGATAATAAATCTGTGTGTTTTAAAAATTTCTTTAAAAAGTTTTTACTGGACTATAGTTGCTTTACAATGTTGTATTATTTTCTGCTGTACAGCAAGTTGAATCAGTTACACATATACAGGTATCCCTTATTTTTGGATTTCNCGTGATAACAGAAGTGTACAAGAGATTATTTCATTCCCAAGATAGAATCTATCATGCTGTCCCCAGCACGGCCCAAGAAGAAACTCCCAATCTCAGAACATGCACACAACTCAGATTATCAGGAAAAGCCAGGGAGATAAGAAAGCCATGATCTCCTTTCAAAGAAAGTGCCTCAAATTAATGTTCAGTTGAGTGTATCTAGAAAATGGGAAAGATTAGAATGTTCCATGATGCTTTTCTTTTTTTCAAGCAAGTTATTAAATAAGACAGATCTCCTTGTGAGACCTATATTTCTGGTAGCTCACAGAAGGAACTACAACATGATAAAAGACAGGATAAAGTAGACTAAAACTGAGAAAGGAGACTAGAGAAAAGTTCAGAAAAAAATAAGAAGAGAATCATAAAGTATCTTCACACCCAAATGACTTCCCAGGTGGTGCTAGTGGTAAAGAACCCATCTGCCCAGACAGGAGACGTTAAGAGAGGCAGGTTCAATCCCTGGGTCAGGAAGATCCCCTGGAGGAGGGCACGACAGCCCACTCTAGTATTCTTACCTGGAGAATCCTATGGAGAGAGGAGCTTAGCCGGCTACTGTCCATGGGGGCACAGAGAGTCAGACACTTGAATTGAATTAGCACGCAAGCACACATGTATACCAAAATACACATTAGAACAGAAAGCAGACAGGGGACATTGTTCTACAAGACTATCTCACTGGGCATCTTATTTCTTTATGAATCTTCGAAATCTCCTCTCTTATCCAGAATAAAAGCAGCACCCACATTCTCTGGAGAAGGCTGTTGGGTAAGTACCAAAGGGAAAACACCTCTGTGAGTGACTTGAAGACACTGGTTACCAGATGGTACATATTCCACAACTATGGCCAAGATGTAAGCTCAGGAACTAATGGGATCTAAAAGGTAATAAAATAAAATCATCCTAGACCAAGAAGTCAAGTGCAAAAAAAAAAGGAGGGGGGAATGAATTTAAGCTTGAGTCTGAAATACATAAAGATTCAAAATTCTTCCTCTAGCCAAGTCTCTTTGCCTATCGCTATGTAGTCCCTCCCCTTCTTTCTCCAAGTTCCACTTTGTAAGAACCATACACCTCCCAACTGAAAGTTTTCTTTTCTCTCTTGAGTTCTCAGGATGGGAAGTTATTTCAAAAAAAGAAAAGAAACAACCAACAACAACTTTCAGATGTCTGGGTCAATGAAAGCAGTGACACGCTGACTTGCCAGGATCATGCCTGCACCGCAATTCTGTCCACATGATTGTCACAGTGCGCTCTCCACTTTCACCAGCTAGAAGGACATCGCTCTTTCTCCATTCTTTAGACACACCATACTATAGATTCCTTGGAAACTTCAAAAATGTTTATTCCCTTGTCTGGACTGGTTTCTTTTTCTTCTCAGCCTTCTTTTTAAAAAATTAATTTATTTA
>SJYS01001136.1:737392-753842 GCA_006410695.1 Philantomba maxwellii | reverse complement strand
CACAGCCCCTTCTCCCCTCCCCCAGTGGTTGCGTCCGTGACATCATCATCATGGCAACAGGAGCTGCAGCCGGGGACCGAGGAGCCCGTGTAATTCCCGGCGGCGGCGGCAGTGGCGGTAGCACCAGCAGCAGCACCGACGGAAGCGCGAGGGCTTCTCCCCGGTCGCCCCTCGCCGGGTGCTCCTGAGGAGGCGGCGGCAGCAGTGCCCGCGCCGCCCCGCCCGCCGCGGCTCGCCGAGTCTGAGTGTGAGGGGAGGGGGCGCCGCCGCCGCCGCTGTGGGGCCGCCGCTGCGGAAGGAACCGCCGCTGCTGCTGCCGTTGCCAGGTCGCTAGTGAAGAGGAGGCGGCGGCGGCGGCGGCAAACATGTTTTCAGTGAGGATAGTGACTGCCGACTACTACATGGCCAGCCCGCTGCAGGGGCTGGACATCTGCCAGTGCCCCCTCACCCAGGCCCCTGTCAGGAAGGTGCCGGTGGTGCGAATCTTCGGAGCGACCCCGGCAGGTAAGCGGGCGCGGGCGCGGGCGGGAGCGGCGGGCGCCCGGGCAGCTCTCCCCGCCGCGCACTCGCGCGCACGCCGCCGGCGCCGGCCCCCTCGGCGGGTCGCGGCCGCGTCTTCCCTCCCCTTCGCCCTCCTCGCCTTTCCCTCCCGAGCATGACAAGAGGCGCAAAAATGTGGGTCCGCGCGAGCGTTCCGCCCCCTCCTCCCCCCATCCAGCCCCAGGCGGGGAGGCGGCGGGCGCCGAGTGTTTACACGGCGAGCGGCGGCGGGAGCCGGGTCCGCACGCTCGGGGTCGCGCGGCAGGCGGAGCGGGCGTCGCTCTCGCCCCGGAGGACGGGGTCAGGTGGCCGCGCCATGTCTTCCGTGAGCGGGCGCGCAGGGCCCCCTTCTGAGGTGGGTGACTGGTGGGACCTCGGACAGCCTCTGCGCCTCGCAAGTGCCCCTTGCTGGAAACGGCTGGAGGAGTAGGGAAGTGTCAGCTCTGTTGCCAATCGCTCCTCGTCGGCTCTTCTCAGCAGCGCTCTCCTCTGCCCCTTCTGGAGATGCTGTGGGCTGAAGAGTGGCGCCTGGGGCCAGATAATCTTTCTCATTGAAGTGACCATGTGGTTCTGCTGTGAGGGCAGGTCGTAACTCCTTAGAGTTTCAAGGGAAGCCTCGGAGTCTGGGGGCAGGGCTGCGCCCCCAGGTGCGTTGCTTTCAGGGAAGTGTGTATCCGCGGAAGTAGGAAATGCATGTTTCTGTCGCCCAGTGTAAAGCATCCCACTGAATAGCGTCAATTTAATAAGAACCACAGCTAAGCCCAGCAACGCAAACAGTAAATGTCCCTATGCTGGGTTGTAGGATTGCATTTTAAATACACGTACGTTTACGACAATACACTTTTTAATAGGCTGTTTTGTTTTCAAAAACTATTTCGAACAAGTGGGGTGGGGAGACAGAAGCTACGATCTCAAAAGCTCTTGGGAATTTATGATAGTGTAAGTAGGATATTGGCCAGATTTGCAAGGTTTTAAATTGTTTTGGTTTTCTACACGCTTTGAACTGCCTATGTGAAATAATGGAGCTGCCTCCTAGAAAGAGATGCTCTCAAGCTATGTACTGCCCTATGGGATTTTAGATAGCATTTCCCACTTGATGCTCCTTGCCCTAATCACCATTCATCTTATTACTACAGTCAGTTTTCCTGTGGGCTATCAAGATAATAGCACTTTCCAAACTCAAGCACTCATTCTAAGCAGTTATCTTTTAATGTGAATTCTCGTCGTTAAAAATTTCAGTGTTGTTAGTGAAATTTGATAGAATGATACTTGATATTTCTTTTTAAAATAGTGACCAAGCTTTTGATGATATAGACTTTTTAAATTGGGACATTTGAATGCTGTTAACAATTTGTTGAAAGTGTAACACCTGAAACAGAGGCTGGAGAATAGAGGCAATAAAATGTTTTAAAGGATAGATTTTTTTGCCCTTTTAAGTATGGTGGTGTTGTCTTTATTTCTAATTGGAATTTCAGTGTAATATAGTGTTTTTTTTTTCACTTCAGGTACAGAGGAAAAATAAGATAGCGATGTTGATATAACTCTTCAGCCACATTTTGAAATTATCAGGGGATGTGCTAATACTGTGGCATATACTGGGTATTACAGTTTATATGGTTTGGATTACTTTTCTACACATAATTTTTTTTCTACACTAGTCATTAAATATGTATCTTTGAGTGATTTGCAAGCTTTGTTTTATAGGCAAGTTTTGTTTGGAAAAAAAATTTCACTGTGAGCTAGTAGTAATTTTATTACATGAAAAAAATTCTTTAAAAAATAATATGGTGTACTTTTGTTCTCAGTATTAAAAAAAGACGTGAACTAGTCTGTAAAAAGAAATACATATTTCTTTCCTCTTGGCCATCTTACAATAGATTACCAGCATCTCACTCCCCTTTAAAAAAAAAAACTGGATTTTAAAAAATACACCTTGAAATGTATAATGTAAATCAGTTTTTTGGTATATACATTGAAAGATACAAAACTTGATAGAGAATTTTAAACTTTAAGTTGTTAAGGATTATTGAATTGAGTTTACTATAAAATTTTTGTTTCCTCAAAAGGTGAAAAATTTTGATGTCACTGGCATACATTTAAGAGTTTACAGCTTTCAGAAATCAAGTCATTTCTAGCACGTAAAATTAATGTTAATAAGCATAAACAAAAACTAATTATCTGCTTCTGAATTCTCTCCCCAAAGAAAACCAGTCCAGCCACCTAGTAAAATAAATTTTGAAAATAATATAAAAAAGAAGTCAATTTGGTTCTCTAGTTTGAATGCTAGAATTTTTAATGAAAACAGATTTATTGTTTGAAATCACAAACTATGTTTATATATCTACTAATTAGTAAAACTAATGAAAAATTGTAACACAGTAAATCTATGTTACAGCCTATCGTAAAATTAAGTTTTTCCTATATAGCAGTTAATTTTGGGAGTCCTCAATTCCTTACGTTGGTTTGGAGAAAATGTTTTTAAACTGAGTTTGCGTTTCAAGTGAAATTGTGAAAAATAGCAGCAGAAGAAATCTTCCAAATAAAGTGACCATTTCAGATGTACATTATAAAATTTTGAACTGATTCATATATTAGATTTTTACTAGTTCAGTTTTTCTATTATTGCATGAAAAATATTTTTCTGCTTTAGAAAACAGTCCAGTTGACTTCCTATTGTCCTATGTTTTGAGGGCATATTTGAGTAATTTAAGAAATAAATTTAGTGTATTAGGTTTAAAAGCTCTCATATCTTAAGTTGGTAAAATTTGAAAAGGTATTTTAAAAACTGGTACATTCAGATTTGAATGGTAAATCCTGACTGATTTAATCCCTTGCTGGTTGAGGATATTGGTTCCTGAGAGAATCACTTAAATTTTCTATATGTAAGTGATGGAATTATTTTTAAAAACCCAAAAACATCTTTTGCTTTTCTTTCACTCATTTAAAAATGACTTGAATATTGTTTTGACATACAATGTATTGAGCAATTTAACAACTTTTTGGTAACTTGTTTTAGTGGAGGGCACCCAGGTTATAGCTAACTACCGTACAAGACAGCATTTTTTATTTTTTCACTTAGATTTGAATATGGGTGTGAGTGCTCTGGGATTTCACTTCAAAAAAAATCCTAGGGCCTTACTATGAGGAACTGACTCAGGTGAATCTGGGAAGCTGCCCAGTTACCACATCCCAACTCTTGCTTATTAGTTGCCTGATGTAACTCACTTCATGTTGAGCTTAGATACCTTTCTTAGTTTTCTCAGCATCAATTTAAAACAGAATTATCGTTTCAAAAGCTTCCCTGCTGAGATGCAGAGGAGGAGTAAATAAAAGAGTGTGAGCGAGATGTTCACAAAGCAAGTAATTAAACAAAGTAGGCCAAACAGACTATAGAGGGAGCTGCTTGACTTTAAGATGACTGTAAGGAACTCTGCCATCATCCCCCTACCACCTGCCCAGTCTTCCTCCAGCTAGTGAATTATCAGCAACTTAGATGACAGATAATTTCTCTAATATAAGTCTTGTTTGTTCATAGCCTCTTTTTTTTTTTTTGGCTAAATCATTTAGCAATATTTTAAAATAACACAATGCCTATTGAATATAAATATTAGACTTTTCAGGAGCACTACTGAGATACAGTGTCTTACACAAGCAAAATTAGTCACTTTAGTAGGTATCTGAAGCCCAAGTTGCAAATTTTATTAGGTTTCTGTGTTACGCTTGACTTTAAATAACCCGTAAGTTAATCAGAAGCTTATTAAACAGGAGTCCTCTAAAATCTGTGGACACAGTGAATCTTGTAATATGTGATTCAGTTCATTCAGTGAACACTTAATGAGAACTTAGTACATATATTGAGCTGTTTTTTAAATGAACAATTTATGAACAACTTTTACCTTCTATAAGCTCACAATGTAGGAGAGATGATAGACATGTAAACATAATTCAAACATAGTTTAATTGGAATATAAAAGAAATGTGTATAAGACAAAGTGAGGACTCAAAGAGGACATGTTCAGTGACCACCTGTCAGGCCAAAAGGGGAGTCAGGGAAGGCTTCATGAAGGAAGTACAGATTAAGTCATTTTAAAGGAATTTCAAAAGAATTTAAAAGTTCTAATAGAGGAACAGATACAAGGTATTTCACAAATGAAAAGAAAACTCTTGGCCCAGTAGCTTGGCAATGCATAGCAGAATCCTTGAAATGTTGTTTTTTGACCCAATAATTTCAGTTTTAGGGATTTTATCTATGAATATAATTCTTTTGACAAAATCTGATTATCTTTTGAATCCGTCTATTTCTTTCATTATCCATCACCACCCTAGTCTAAACTACTAGCATTTTTGGATGCATTTACAACAATAGCCTCCTAATCTTGGCCTACCCCAATCTATTCTGTTCCCCTCTAATCTGTTTTCTATACTGTAATCAGAGGGATCTTTTCAAAATGCAAGCCTTATTATATCCCCCTACTACTTGGTATGCTTCAGTAGTTTTCCATTGCATTTAGGATAAGGACAAAGCTACCTGTCTTATGTGGTGGCATCTACATGTCTTACAAGGTCTTGCACAGTTTGGCCCCTACCTCTCTATCCAGTCATGGCTTGAGCTGTGTCCTTCTTGCCTTGCTCTTTATGTTCCAGCCATATTGACCTTATTTCAGTCCCTTATTCTTGCCATGCTCCTCCCATAATGAGGCCTTTGAACTTGCTGTTCCCTCTGCCTAGAATGTTTTTCCTTTTCCTTCACCTAAACTCCAATTTATCTTTCCTCAGGGAAGCCTTCCCTACCATAGACTCTCAAAGCTTCATAAACTCTCCTTCATAACACTTGCTGTGTTGTCATTTTTATATACATAGGAGATTAATGTTTGTTTTTCCCAGTTACCTCCATAAATGCTGGTAATGTGTTCATTTTTGCTCACCATTATAGAGCCAATGGTTGCTTACCACAGTGCTTGAAAATCAAGCATTTCTTGCAAGAATTAATAAATAATAGATGATAGGCATAACAGGGAACAATCTCACATGTTCAGCAACCGAGAAGTGGTTACATAAATTGGGCATATTTAGTAGAATTTGTCATTAAAATCATGTTTTCATGATTGTTATATAAGTATAATATAAAATAATACAGGAAAGTGCTATCAGTATATTATGTGAGAAAAATCAGTTTATGAAATAATAATTTATTGAAAATGCACCAAAATATAAAGGTTGCTTATCTCTGGGAGGTGTATTTTGTATTTTTCAGCTTTTCTGCAGAGAATATATTGATTTTATAATTTAGAAAAAGTATATATACAAAATTAAGGAAAAACTATCAGAAATATGAGAAAAAACCTTGAGTTTGATATTGGGCTCTCAAATAAATATCAACTAAAATATGTGATTGCATGATGAAAGTGTTGAATCTGATTATATAAATTCAGTTTAGGAACTGCAGAATTATTATATTAAAGCCAATTTCTGGTTTTATTATATTTATATGTAAACTGATTTTAATTTTAAAATGTTTTGCAGAGTATCATGTCTTTGACACAGCAAAATGAAATAGCAATGAAATAGAGCAGAGGTCAGAAATTGACTTGTGTATAAGAACTTAAGTGTATGATAATGGAAGCTACCTTTCCTATTAGTAGGGAAGAAGATTCTTTAATACTGAGTGTTGGAATAGCTACCTAGTCATCTGGAAAAGTAAAAATTTTGCTTCCAGGTGACTCAGAAGATTTAAATGTAGAAACAAACAAAAAACATAAGATAATTGTTTTAATCTGGGAATGGTGAAGGCTTTTCAAAAGTATGATACAGAACTGAAGCCAGATTGCTGAGTTTTACAATGTAAAGTAAAATTCTATATAGAGACAAAAATCATGAACTTAAAAATAGACTGGTAAAGCTTATTTGTACACTTTTCACAAAAGACTAATTTCCTCTTAATATACAAAGAGCTCCTAGAAAATAATCCAATAGAAAAAGTGAGCAAAGAGAATTCTTAGGAAAAGATGTGTGATTTTATTATAATGAAGATGTAAATTAAAACTACAACATACCTTTTATCCCTAATTAGAAAAGGTTGATTATACAGTATAACTTGAGGAGGATGAGAGGAAGGGGAAATGGGCATTCTCACATATTGCTGGTGGGAATATAAAATGTTCATTTTCTGTGGAAAACAATTTGGAAGTCGTTTTCAGAATTTAAGATGCATTTATATTTTGGTAGTTCATCTTCCTTTTTTGGAGGGAGGGGGGTTCTGCATTTCGCAGCTTGTGGGAACTTACCCTACTATGAATTGAACCCAGGTCCCTGGAAGTCCAGAGGTCTAACCACTGGACTGCCAGGGAGTTTCTCCCCTTGTTTTTTTATTCTTTCTTTTCTTTTTCATGTACATTTTGATCTAGCAACTTCATTCAAGGATTTTATCCTCTAAAAGATTTTATGTATGTGTCAAATGAGCATGTAAGAATATTTGTGGCAGCATTGTTTGTTATTGCAAAAGGTTGGAAATAACCTAAGCGTGAATCAGTAGTTAAGTAAATTATGGTGTATCACTTCAGTGGAATACTAGTCAAGTCCTTAAAGTGATGAAGCAGTACTATATGTACTGCTCTGGTGCCATGTCTAAGATATATTAAAAGGAAAAAAAGCAAGATGCAAGGCTCCGTATGTGGTATGCTACCATTTGTGTGGCTTAAAAAAATATATACACACACACATATATATATAATATAAATTAAATATATGTAAATATAAATATATATTTATAAATATATTATATATATATATGTACATATATATTTGAAAGGATACGTGAGAATTTTGCAACAGTGGTTGCCTCCAGTAAGGGTAACTGGTGGCCTACAGGACAAACGTGGGAATCTTAATTTTTTTTTAAGTATACTCTTCAGTAACTTTTGGAGGTTTTTTGCTATGTGTGTGTGGTACTTATTCAAAGTTAATTTTTTTAGATTGTGTTGTGCTTGCAACAGTTGGTAAGGAAGAACAAAAATATAAGGTCATAGTAGTCATAAATATTTAGTTGTCAAATGATTACTGCAGTACTGTTTAATTTTAGGTTTTAGTAGAGGTCTTCTAATTCAGAGCTTCTGCTTGATGATGTGTGGCTCTCTGGAGGTGGTAGACCCTAGTGGAGTGGAGTCTGAAGGCAGGCTGTGTGGCTCCTTAAGCAGATCGCATGATGAGCATAGCACAAGTGCGTTAGTTGCTCAGTCGTGTCTGACTCTTGGAGACCTCATAGACTGTAGCCTGCCAGGCTCCCTTTGGGATTCTGTCCATGGGATTCTCCAGGTGAAAATACTGGAGTGGGGTTGTCATTCCCTTCTCCAGGGGATCTTCCCAACCCAGAAATTGAACCTGGGTCTCCTGCATTGCATGCAGATTCTTTACCATCTGAGCCACCAAGGAAGCCCCATGATGAGCACAACCAGCAGTTATTGCTCTGTTTGGTATTTTAAGTACATTAAAGAAAGTGCTTTACCATTGATACTTGAAATCTGCTTCAGCCAACCGGAGACTGTAGCTGCCTCTTATGGAGAAGGGATCGTGAAACTGTTACTGGAGTTTGTATTCTGGGTGCTTGAGAGAGCATCATTTGATGATGAAAGGACAGGGTGGCGAGATGTTGCTCTGGGGCCTAGCTCTTAGCCTGTACTTTGCCTTTATTGGATCCTTTTAGCCATTTTCTGAGGTGTCATTTAGCTTGCTGCAAGATGACTGCCTAATAGCATATGTATGGTCTGCAAAAATTAAGCATCATTGTTATTTTGAAATGTCCCTAATATGGAAAAGGTTGGATTTGAAATCCATTCATATTGCTACAAGCTTTGTTTAATTTTCTTTCATAATTATATAAAGAAAATATAATTTTTTTTCATCAAGCACAATGTTGATGCCTCCAAAAGACTTCTTATTGGCTATTGTGCTGAATGAATATTATTTACAATGTGAAAGGGGTTGGAAAACAGTGTTCTGGTAAAATTCTTTCCTTTTATTTAAAGAAAACTGATGTCTAGATAGATTAACTCAAGGATTTGTCCAGTGTCCTGTATCCTATAATTGGTTGGTGTGGAGCTGGGTCTAAAAACTGGGGATTTTGACTCTCAGCCCTTACTACCTCACACTGTCTCCCCACATCTGAGAATTGGAAAGGCTTTGGTTATAACTGGAAAACATACAGAAGTTTAGAGGAATTGTTAAAAAAAAAAAAAAAGCATGTACGCAGTTTAGAAATCTCAGAGGGCCTACCGTGTTCAATAGTGTTTAGACTCTTCCCATAGAATAGGTTGTAGCTGGATTTGTTTTGTGATGATTGTAGCTCTCTCTTTTTAAAAAATAATGTCTATAACATATATGTCTATAGATTAGTCTATAACAAGAATTTAGGACAGATATAAACAAAAATTGATACTAGAATTGTATGCATATAGTTTTCCAAAGGGAAAGGCAATGGATCAGGAGACCTTTCAGAGTTCCTCTGGTACTTAAACATTTTCTGGTCTTACTTTTAATTTGATTAGAATCTGTTCAATTAAAAATGAGTGGAAAATGAGTTTTTAAGTAGGTTGGGTTTAAGTAGGCTTCAGAGGATGTTGCCATTAGCCTTATATATTTCTGAGAAATACTTGGAAACTTACTAAGATATGGAACATGGGGTGGTGTATGTCACTTTTGATACTTGACTGCCTTTTTAACACCACAGTGATACTGAATGAGAGAGGAAATAAATAATGGGAGTTGAGGTACAGTAAACTGTGGGTAAAATTGTGTTAACTTAGAGTTTCCAGATAAGGCAGGAGTAGGTGTCTTAGGCAATTTAAAGAAAAATTCTTCACTGTCTGGACGTAAAGTAGGTGCATTTTGAGGCTAAAACAAATTATAAGTAAAACCCTCTTAATGACAGTCTGTGTAACCTTTTGGTGTGTGCTTGGGTGGGATATTTTTTTTTTTTTTGTCATTTTTTAAGTTTTCCAGATGACCTGTGTTTTTTCCAGTTCTTGGTAGATTTTTAAGTATTTCGTTTTTAAGTGAAAAATATTTTGTTGCTTAATTAGTATTGGCAAACTGGACTGTTTTCTGCAGCAGAAATTGAATATATGCCTAACAGAGTAAATTTGGAGAAAAAAGGGCAGTAATTGTCTTTGGAAAATTTAAGG
This sequence comes from Philantomba maxwellii, assembly GCA_006410695.1. Classification (NCBI taxonomy): domain Eukaryota; kingdom Metazoa; phylum Chordata; class Mammalia; order Artiodactyla; family Bovidae; genus Philantomba; species Philantomba maxwellii. Next base: position 744,126 of record SJYS01001136.1, on the reverse strand, counting down.
TTTTTTTGGTCCAATTCTGTTTTCTTTTTAGATGATAGCTGTGGGAAGTACCAAGATTTTGAGGTCAGTTTCCTTGGGGACAGTTATTTAATTTTCTTTGGGTTAAGAGAGCATTTACTATATAAATGATTCAAAGAATTTAAAAAAGCGTGTTACCTCAAAAATGCTTGTGTAATATATAACAGTTTAACACAGTTTTCTATTTTTCTTCTATTTATTATAATTACCAAGGAAGTATAACANGGATCCAGGGGCTTGTACTTCTTGCCCTTATAGAATTTCCTGAGGTTCTCTTTCTGAGTCTGGTTAATGACAGTCAGTACATAGGTGATGGATTTATGAACAACTCGGACTTTGGGGAGTTCGGAAGCCTTGCTGCCTGCCACTTCCGCCACGTGCCGCTGGGACGCTCCACCTCCAGCCCCTCCTCCTGCTTCAGCAGCGCCGCCTCCTTCTTGCCGTGAAGGTTTCCTGCCTTAATCTTGGCCATGCTGTATAGTCTGCCTCTGCTGGCTTCTCAGAGGGAAAGCAGGGGTAAAAGCTTGGATGAATCCTGCAGGGCGGCCCCAGGCTTCTTTTCACCCACGTTCCCCAAAGCTATTTAAATACGGGACACATCTCTTGCACCATCCCTTCTACCTGGAGGAGGGTTCCATCAGGCATTGGTTTGAGAAATGGGTCCAGAGCTTTATTTGTCTCCTGAGATTCTGTATAGTCTGAAGGTGGGACAGAGCCCCTCACCCTCCATTCATGACGTGTCCCCGGCTTTACCTGCCAGAATGAGTCTGACTTTGTGAGGCTGTGTTTGGGGGAGACGTGTGGGCCGTTCCTGGGCACCTTCCAGGCTCTTCCACACCCCCTTCCAGGTTGCCACCTTGACTTTGAGGGGCTCCTGACGGGGGTTGCCGGAAGAGGGAGGTGGGGGTGATCAGCGGGGTTAGGGGTGCTCGGTAAAATTTCAGGGCCTCCTGGGCTGTGGACTTGCGGTGGTCAGAGCCTGTGTTCCTTCCAGCCCCAGCCCCAGTCCACTGCCTTGAGTATAGAGCGCGCTCACTAATGATTATGGCCAATGATCCTGCCTGCCCATCCTCCTCCGGGTTAAAGCAGAGCTGGCCTTTGGGAAGACCAGCGAGGACTGCTCCGGGGCATACGGGTCTTCCTTAGGAAATGCTTCCTGGCCCTGCGCACTGCCCGTGGAAACCCTGTTAGCGGTGGGACTCAGGGGCCTGGTGTTCTCCCACCGTGAAAGCAGGGCCGGCCTCTGGGCTTGGTGCTGACCAGCACCCTGGACCATACTGGGTTCCCAGCGCTGGGGAGGGCCGTAGCCCTGCAGTGGACAGTCAAACTTTCTCAGAGTCCTGCTCTCAGCAGGCTCCTGGACAGGCCATTCTCTGCACCCCCTAGGGTTTCTGGGTTATCAGGGACCGCAAATGGGGTTGTGCTTCTGAAGCTGACAGTGTCCTCCGGACTGCCTGGCAGAGCGCTGGCTTGGGCGGGGGTGGTCTATAGTTGGGCTGGGGTGCTTTCTGTTGCAACAATCATCTCTTTTTCTCTCTGTCTCTGTCTCTCTCTCACACACGATTGCACACATGGTCACTCAGGCTGGTCTCGTGCCCTGGAGGGCATGTGTGGGGGTGCCCGTGGGTGATCAGGCCACTAGGTTTTCCCTTAAGCAATGACTGGGGCAGGATGGCTTTGCAGGAGGAGAGGCCTCCGTGTGGCCTGGGGCCTGCTGGCTGTCCAGAGCCTGCTAACAGTGTAGCAACCTCTTCTGTTCCCACTGATAATCTTTGCTGGTGAAATGATAAGGCCTGAGGCCCCCAGGGAACAAACACATCTGGTTCTGTTATCAAACGCACTGTGCTTGGTGGAAAATTCCTTTTGTTTTTCAAGGAATCCTAGGATAATGTGACCCATACCTACAATATGTTGAGGATGTTTTATTTGGGATGGTCTGAATATAGTTCAGAAATTGGTACCTTTTGGAAGCACATGTGTGACAAGCTGGGCAGGATCTGAAAAACATAGGGCCCAATTGTACAGATTCTAGTCCCCCTTTTTTGGTCTCAGGTGATTAAAAGTCTGATTCATTCAAGGGTGGAACATCCCCAATCATCAGCTCCTTTTACTGATACAGGGAAATGCTGTGCATATTTTCTGAGATAAGCTGGGTGGATTTTGTCACGTTTATGATCATATATCATGCGTTCTCTCTCTCTTCCCCTTTTAGAATTTCTTCCTTTTTCCATTCACAAACTTAGAAACTGTCTTGCAGCTTTGGAGAGGCTGGCCCTGGACTGGGTGTGGCAGGTCCCTCGCCTTCCTGTGGCCCAGAGGGGCCATCTCCTCACCTATCTCTCCTTGTATCTTCCTTCTTCCTCTTTCCTGGGTCTGGTCTATATTATCATGTCTCAGACATGATCTCCAAGTCTGAGAAGCAGGGATCCCTGTCTTTTTAGTACAGAGGGAATTCCTTTCCCACCTGAAATGAAGCAGACACTTTCTTTCACTCATCTAGTGCCTTTTCTCATGGGGACAGTGTGTAGGGATGTGATCCGGGGTTGTGTGATGATCAAAGGCCAACCATATCATCCTTGTGATGGAGGCATCACCAACAGGGAAAGAAGGAGGCCAGGAAACCCCCTCCCCCGGGGCGGAGTGTCCTGACTTGGACTGTGCCAAGTCTCACCAAGCAGTGTGGGAGGGGAGGGGTAGGTTCAGGAGGAGTAGGTGTGCATACTCAGTCGTGTCTGTTTCTTTGCAATCCCATGGACTGTAGCCCGCCAGGCTCCTCTGCCTATGGGAATTCTCCAGGCAAGAATACTGGAATGGGTAGCCATTCCCTTCTCCAGGGGATCTTCCCAGCCCAGGGATGGAACCTGTGTCTCCTGCATTGCAGGTGGATTCTTTACTGCTGAGCCATCTGGGAACCCTTAGGAGGAGCAGAGGTGACCTCAAAATGGGCTGAGGGTTGCGGGACAGCAGAGGCTGCTGGACTGAGCGGGGAGATGGTGGCGGAGCAGCAGGAGCTGGAGCCCGGCCCCAGCCCAGAGTCTGCTCTTTGTCTCCCTGGGTGACAGCTTTGAAGTTCTCTTCCTCATTTGTCTTCATTTCCTGGGGGCAGCATGTGCGTTTTACTCCCATGGGGAGGAGTCTTCAGGTAGGACTGCTGAAGGTAGGTACTGGTTAAACAGATTATCTTGGGAAAAGAGGGGTCAGCCCCTGCAGGGATTCAGGACAAAGGGAGGAGCTGAACTCCTGTTCAGGCCTTCGGGGTTGAGTCACCTGTTGTGCAGGCTGAAAGTAACCTAGAGAAGGAGCGGTTCCCAGTCCCTTTGACCAGAAACCGTGCCTGTCCTACTGCGGGCTTCCCTGGCAAAATGGAAATACACTACCCAGGCTCCCTTCTGGGCTCTTAAAATTTAATGTTAAAGTTTAATGGGGGGAATTCCCTGGTGGTCCAGTGGTTGGGACTCTGTGCTTCCAAAGCAGGGGGCTGACAGGGTTCAATCCCTGTTTGGGGAGCTAAGATTCTGCATGGAGCGCTCCCCCAAAACAGATTAATAAAGTTTAATGGGGGGGGGGAGGGGTCCAGAGGAACTAGTAAAAATGTCCTATCTATCCAAATACCACGGGAGGGATGTGAATGCATGATCTCTAACCACTGTCCTCAGATCGAAGAGCTTGGATTTGCTGCTGAGTCAGCAGAACGTCCTCATCTGCACTAGTGTGCTGTCTAAACTTCTGAATGACCCTCAACATCTCCCTGCAGAGCGCTCATTAACTGGGAAGTGTAAAACAGTGACTTAACATTGGAGAAGCCAGGCTGACTCCACCCTGACCACACAACCACCATAAGGGACCAAGAATAAGAACAGACCAATGAGAGGACGTGCTGACACCTGCCCGGCAGAAGGCATGACGTCACTGCTTGCCACCTTTGAACTGAATTATGAGGGAGCATCAGATAAAGCTTAGAGGCTGAATTCTTCAGGTGTCGGTGTCAAAGAAAAGTCCACGGCACTGAACAGCCTCAGGAGTGATTCCAGATTAAAGGAGACGGAAGAGCTGTGACGAGCAGCTGTGCCGAGATCCTGGGCTTCCTTTGGCATCCAGGACATCGTGGAGGCGATCAACAGAATCGCAGAATCTTACTGTGGTCTGTATATTGGACAGTAGCTTCAAGTCTCCCAATGTTATCAATAGTTTTCTGATTTTGATTATTTTGCTGTGGTTTATGAAATCAGGGCAATATCTTTGTAGGAAATATTGACATATATAGTGGTAAAGAGACAGTGAGCCTGAGGCTTACTCTCAAGTGGTTCAGAAAAATATGTATAATTGAGGAAGAGATAAAAGGATAAAACAAATGTAGTGAAATGGGGGAGCCGGCTGAAGGACACACGGGAATACTTTGTTCTCCTATGCGTGCAACTTTCCTGTGTCTGAAGTTTGGTCAAAATTTTAAAATTTAAAAAGATTTCTAAAACACAGTGACTGAAGACAGCGTACGTCTCTCTCTAGGACATCAGGCTGGTCTACATGGTCAGGTGAGGACCCAGGACTGCCCCTATCTCACCACTTGCACCACAACCACAGGAAGAAAAAAAAAACTTGAAGCAGAAAGAAAGCAACTCCTGTTTGGGCACATGACATGCAAGTTCACACTCCATTGGCTGAGCTGGATCAGGTGACTAAGCTGTGTGTTGTGCTGTGCCCAGTCGCTTCGGTCACGTCTGACTCTCTGTGACCCCATGGATCGTGGCCTGCCAGGCGCCTCTGCCCATGGAACTTTCCTGGCAGGAATACTGAAGCAGATCTCCATGCCCTCCTCCAGGAGATCTTCCTGACCCAAGGATCAAATCTGCCTTTCCTGCGTCTTCTGCACTGCAGGAGAATTCTTTACTGCTGAGTCGCTGGAGAAGCCCTAGGGAGATCAGAAAATTGGCGTCCGCAAGGGAGATCTTGTGGAAAGGCGAAACGCTATTGCGTGGAATAAGGGGGAGCAGACTTGAGGGGACTAGCTGTCTTCCCTTTTCTTTAATTCAGAAGACGTTTGGCAAATGGCCATGGCCTTGGTGAGTCTTGAGGTTGTGCATCCAGTTCAGAGGTCCCACACCTCACTGCTCAACAGTGGCATCTGCTGGGTGTCTCAAACATCCCAAACACACTGTAGTCCAGAACAGCTCCTCCTCGCCCCCTGTGGTCTTCCTGTCCTTCCCCTGTGCTGCCCCGCCCACCTCTCAGAGCCCTCCTGGTGTTCCTGCTGTCTAGAAGGTGGGTAAGTCCCCCACACTCCACACATACCTCTTGACCTGATTCACGTGCATCACTCTTGGCCAGTGTCTCCAGCAGGACATTGCGTAGCTCTATGCCATGGGCGTCATCATGATCTTACTACAATGTGGGTGCTCAGTTTGGAGGGCTGGGCAAGGCCTGAGACTCTGCACTCTGACAAACTCCTGAGGGAAGCTGATGCTGCAGGTCTCGGGTGGAACTGAGTCCCTTGGAGATGAAGGAGCTGGCACTGCTATTACTGCAAGAATACAATCACGGATGGAGGTGGATGGATCGGGGAGCACTAGCCAGTGGAGCTACACTGGTCTGAGATGGGTGTCTTGTGGGGGTACTGTCCCGGTTCAAAAATGGCAGCGTTTTGGAGAGCATTGACTCATAGGTCCCTTCAAGTTTGTTTGCCTATGAGTTGGTGAGAAAAAAAACAAACACACACAAAACCCATATATTCCAGGTCACGTGGCTGATGAGGGAAATTTAGAACACTGAAGGACCTGGGGAGATTCAGAGCATTTCTTTCTTTATATACAATTTTTATGTATTTATTTTTGGTTGCATTAGGCCTTTGTTGCTTTGCGAGAGCTTTCTCTAGTCTGCGATGAGCAGGGGCGACTCCTTGTTGCGGTACATGGGTTTCCCACGGCAGCAGCTTTTCTTGTGGGGCATGGGCTCCAGGAAACGTGGGCTCAGTAGCTGTGGTGCTTGGGCTCAGTTGCTCCACTGCACGTGGGATCTTTTCAGACCAGGGATCAAACCTCTGTCCCCTGAACTGGCAGGTGGATTCCTATCCACTGTGCCACCAGGCTAGTCCAGAGCATTTCTAATTTCGAAGGAAAACAATCAGTGAGCCACTGAGACTCCTCCCCGCGCAGCTAAGTGCTGTCTGGGCTGTGTCTCAGAGTAGTTGTCTAGCAGGAAGCTCAGGTCCTACTCACCATGCAGTGGCGTATACTGGAGGTTTGCATGAGGTCTAGTAGAGGGCAGCCAGAATCCCAGCTCTGTGATTTGCTTTGTCATCTTGGACACGCCATTAGCCTCCCGGAATCTCGGTTTTACTGCCTGTAAAGTGGGCAGGAGTATTACAGCTGACACGCAGTGTTCTCAGTGGTTAGTTCTGATCTTCCTGTTGTTGGCGTGTCTCTGGATTCACAACTTGCATCTCTACTGGTAGCAAACGCTACAGCAGCATCCTCTAGATCTGACCGACTTCTGTCAGAGGCTGCCCACTGATCGGGCTGAGAATTCTTCAAATTGACAGAAGTGTGCGACTAGCGCCTTCAGGCTTCCTAGAAACAGGAAAGGTTTAGTGAAAGTGAAAGTCGCTCAGTCGTGTCGGACTCTTTGCGAGTCCATGGACTGTACAGTCCAGGGAATTCTCTAGGGCAGAATACTGGAGTGGGTAGCCTTTGTCTTCTCCGGGGGGGGGGGGGGGGGTTCCC
>SJYS01001136.1:704648-726880 GCA_006410695.1 Philantomba maxwellii | reverse complement strand
GAGATCTCTAGTCTTTCCCATTCTATTGTTGTCCTCTATTTCTTTGCACTGATCACTGAGGAAGGCTTTCTTATCTCTCCTTGCTATTCTTTAGAACTCTGCATTCAAATGGGTATATCTTTCCTTTTCTCCTTTGCCTTTAGCTCCTCTTCTTTTCTCAGCTATTTGTAAGGCCTCTTCCAGTTTGCCTTTTTGCATTTCATTTTCTTGGGGATGGTCTTGATACCTGCCTCCTATACAATGTCACGAACCTCCATCCGTAGTTCTTCAGGCACTCTATCAGATCTAATCCCTTGAATCTATTTGTCACTTCCTAAATCAAATCGTAAGGGATTTGATTTAGGTCATACCTGAATGGTCTAGTGATTTTCCCTACTTTCTTCAATGTAAGTCTGAATTTGGCCATAAGGCGTTCATGAAGCGTTAATAAAAACATAGAAGTGCTTTCAAAAGGTTTGTAAAACAGAACATCTCTGAGGGTGTCCCTTTAGCAATGTCACCATCTCTGTCATGGTTAAGGTTCAGAGGAACATTAAGGGGCATAATCACAGGGAGCTTGGTTGACATCACAGTCGCCTAGGACTGGGAGCTGCAGCAAGCTGACACATGGGTTGAATTCGGTTTGGGGGCACAGTGGCAACAGAATGGGACAGGTGGGCTTTAGTCAACCATCTTCTATCTCGGGGTGGGCCAGAAGAGCATCTGAAGGTTCCGGTATTGGGGTGTTGGCTTTGCCCACCCCTCTCCTGTAGAATGACTGGCAAACTGGATATGGGCTGTCCAGAGCCAGCAGCTTCTGCATTTGTCTAACTTGTAGGAATGGGGAGGGGGTGTCTGGTGAAGGGCCAACTTAGACTCCAGACAATACGTTTCTTTCCTAATTGAGATGAAGCCTTTTGGGCCGTTTGGACTGACCTAATAAACCCATGTGAAGCCATATCCAATGTCAGAAAGGCGATTTTCCTGAAATTCAATACCTTAAAAATGTGAGTGAAGTGGATAGCCCCAGGGGGGTGTCAATCAGGCCTCTTCTTAGGGCTGGCTCAGTGCCAGCTGGAAATGCTGTCTCCTGTCCCCTCTCCCCTCCTCTGGGGTCCCGGTGTGAGGCCTGGTGTGTAGGGAAATTTCCAGTGTTTAAAATGGGGAGGGGGAAATAAACTCTAAGATGTCAAATAAGTCTCATTTTTGCAATGAGACATTTTCTGGGGACCTGGAACTAATACATTAAAAAATATTCAATACTTTAAAAAGCAATATCTAAGTTTCAATCACTTAAAAATAAATATATTTTATCCAATCAAGGCACACCATCATTTNAGAGTCTAAAAAAAGAGTGGATGTGTGGTGTATATGTATAACTGATTCACTGTTGTGTACACCTGTAACGCTGAAAATCAACTGCACTCCAGTGGGGGGTAGGGGCGGGGAAGACACCTCGGATTTCAGGAATGTTAGGTGAGCAAACACTCAATTGGCATCTGGGAAGTGTTCCGCTTTCTCAGCTGTCCTCTGCTAGCTGGCCACCGGGGGGCGCAAGAAGCCGGTGCACTCCGTTGTCTTCCTTATTTCCTCTGTCTTGCCGCTGAGTCGGGACTCCTAGCACGCTCAACAGCCCCTGCACCCGCTAGCTGTCCCGCCCAGTCTCAAAAACCTCACCTAGTAAGGGTTAAGGCAGGGTGGGGGAGAGAGAATGCACCTCACTGCACATAGAGAGATGCAGGCACCAAAAATTATAAGCTCAGTGAGCAAACTTTCTGGAAGTGTCAACTTCCCTGGTGGCTCAGATACTAAAGAATCTGCCTGCAATGCGGGAGACCCAGGTTCCATCCCTGGGTCGGGAAGATCCCCTGGAGGAGGGCATGACAACCCACTCCGGTATCCTTGCCTGGAGAACCCCATGGAGAGAGGAGACTGGCTGTAAGGTCCATGGGGTTGCAAAGAGTCGGACACCACTGACTGAGTAACTAACATTCATCACACAGGTCCAAAATGACCCCGGCCAAGCAATGTCTATTAAACGCTCTCAAGCTCTCATTTAGTATTATTTCTCTATTCCTGGAAAACAAGCTTTTAATACATGCATACTTAGGTCAAAAATTTTCAAAATAGCTTGAGAAATACAGGCTTTTCTTCCGTCAGTACTGGATTGGAGTCTCCTTTCGTCTTCATCTGGGTTTTGCAGTTTTTGACTCCATTAATATGTAGCTTAGATGGGGCTCAGCTGACTCTCCTTGATCAGAGGGCCAGAGGCCAAGTCCCCACAGTATGTCAATGGAAGTGCGGGGGAGGGGTGCTCAGGAACTTTCCCGTCGGCCTGTAGATGGCGCCCCGGGAAAGGGGTTCCAAGCGTAGTTTCCAAAGTTCTTGGGGTCCCTGGAGCCTACAGGTCCGGGTAGAGTGCACCCGGCTGCGAAGAAGGTGCAGCAGCCAGGTGTTCCTTCCAACTTCCACGGCTGCTTCACACGTGCGCTAGACCCTTTTGGGGCGGAATTACCTGCAAACGTGTGGTGGGTGCAGCGAGGCCCGTGCAGGGGGCGCGCATTGAGGAGCGCAGGAGCACCACGCGGCCGCGACCCACCACGCGCCGAGCAGCCCGGCGACCCCCACGCGCGGCGGGGCTCTCCCACCCCACCCAGCGGCAGGTGGACAGTGTCGCTATGAAGAGAAAGCTTCAATTGTCCCTCCTACAAACCGCCACACGCCAGACCTCCGCTATTGTGCACCCAGCATAGAAATGCAAACGAGCCGCGTGCTCCGGCCGCAATCTGCTCGCTCGCCCTGGCGCCCCGCAGCGCTTAGTAGCGGGCCGGGAGATTGGCTAGACTTTCCAGCGCGACCGGGTCCGGATCTTGATTGTGCTAGAAGAACCTCGTGCTCGGGGCTCTGGTGTCAGTTGGAGAGGGCTGCTTTCAGGTCTTCAGCTAGCTTAGCCAGCGCAGCCTGTTTTTTAAGTTCCGGTTTAGAAGCAATGGTTTCAAAAACTCCAAATTAAAACTGAAGAAAAAAATAGAAAAGGTGGCAACAAAAATAAATGCAAAAAAAAAAATTCATTAGATTTCCCCAAAGGTGCATTTCACAAATTGCAGCGTACTATTAACAAGTGAGGGTTTTTCCCCCCGTAACTTTTTCCTTTTAAGGACTTAAAAAAAAAAAAAAAAAAAAAGGCGAGATGAAATCTGCAGGCTCCAGTCTGCCTGGTAACACCCCGACAAAAGCGGCAGATTTGAGGCATTGTCATCCCCCGCACCCCTCCCCACGTGGCCTTCTGGCACGAGCCGCGGGCAGCCGCCTCATTTGCATCAGAAAGCGGGCGCGGGCCAATGGGCTCGCAGGCTCGCGCCAGCTGGCGGCGCCACCCGGCTCAGCCTATATAAGGGCTCACGGCGGCGCTGGGGCTCACTCGCCGGCAGTGGGCTCACCGGGCTGGGTCGTAGGCTTTCCTTCTTCGCTCGCGTCTGCTCCGCCCTCTGTTCTTGTGGATAACTTGCTGCTCGCAGTTCGCAATATGACTCTGGAAGAAGTTCGTGGCCAGGACACGGTTCCAGAAAGCACAGCCAGGTAGGTCGGCGCCTGACGCCGGACGTCTCGGGGCGCGCGGGGATCCTCGTCCTGCCCTGGCCGCGCTGGTTGGGCGACAGTCTTTGGGGCCGGCTTGGGTGGAAACCGGCTGGGTGGGAACCCGCTGGGTGGAAGCCGGGCGCGAGTGTGCCGGCTGGGCCGAAGGTGCGGCCCTGGGCTGGCGCGCCGGGCTGGGGCGCTGGGGGTGCGTCTCCGGGTCCAGGGATCTCAGCGCACCCTCCGGCCCGTCCGGCTCACCGCGCTGGCTTGTCCGCAGGATGCAGGGCGCCGGGAAAGCGTTGCACGAGCTGCTGTTGTCTGCGCAGCGCCAAGGCTGCCTCACGGCCGGCGTCTACGAGTCAGCCAAAGTCCTGAACGTGTGAGTATCAAACGCGGCCCGTGGGAGGAGCGGCAGGGAGACCGGGGAGACGGCGGCTTGGGGGCATCCCTGGCTCCCCGACCTGATCTCACCACCTCTTGCTCGCCCGCGTAGGGACCCCGACAATGTGACCTTCTGCGTGCTTGCCGCTGACGAGGAGGACGAGGGCGATATCGCGCTGCAGATCCACTTCACTTTGATCCAAGCGTTCTGCTGTGAGAACGACATAGACATCGTGCGCGTGGGCGACGTGCAGCGGCTGGCGGCGATCGTGGGTACCGGCGACGAGTCGGGGGCACCTGGAGACCTGCACTGTATCCTCATTTCGGTGAGTGTCGCCTCCGTGCCGATGTGATCCCTGCCCCCACCGCCGCCCACCCCTCCCCGCTCCGTCAGCAGCCAGTGCCCAGCCAGGCTGACCTCTGCGTTCTCTCCGCAGAACCCCAATGAGGACGCATGGAAGGACCCCGCCTTGGAGAAGCTTAGCCTGTTCTGCGAGGAGAGCCGCAGCGTCAACGACTGGGTGCCCAATATCACCCTTCCCGAGTGACAGCCCGGTGGGGATCCTTGGTTTGATCGACGTGGTGACGCCCCGGGGCGCCTAGCGCGGGGCTGGCTCTGTGGATGCGCCCTCGGAGGGCGCCGGAGTGCGGCGTGGAGACTGGCAGGCGGGGGCGCGTGGAGAGCGGCGAGGAGGTGCGGTTCCCTCCCGAGGAGGGGCCCGGCGGCGACAGGGGCAGGCCGGCCCCAACCCAGGACTCTACAAGTGTGGGGAGCGGCTGCTCGCCCAGGAAGGCCGGAGGCGGGACCTTGGCCGCGCGGCCGGGAAGGACAGACTGGCCGGGCAGGCGTGACTCAGCAGCCTGTACTCCCGGCAGAAAGGAGGGCAAAGGCAAGTCCAGGCGGCTTGGACTTGTACGGTTACAGGAGCTCTGACGGACTTGAGCAGCATGCACTGCTGTTTTCAAAACGGATACGGGCGATGCTTCATTTTCTGAAGGATTATGCTGCGGCAGCTTTGAGTTTTACAATAAACTTAACTGAAACAAACTTACTCTCTTTATTGAGGGCAGGGGATCTTTGTCTGTGGGGGAGGCGGTCAGAGGGACTGCTGCTGATTTCTGAAATTTGCGGAACTCCATGGCACCTGTTCCATCTTCCTGTTGGCGCTGAATGGCAGGCTCCTGGGGGTGCTGGAAGTGGGGGAGGGGATGCTGGCTGGGTGTCAGGGCAGAACTTGAGCCCTGCTCCTATTTCTCTCCCTTCAGGAAGATTTTTAAACTTGCAAGACAGGAGAATACTTGGGATAAGACATCAGTGCAGCAGCTGGCCATCCAACCTGATAGCAGAGACCTTTCCCTCCCCTCCCCCTTCTTTCCTCTCCACCCCCTCCCTTCCAACAGCTGCTTGTGGGAACAGCTTGCAGGATGCAGGCAGCTCCTTCCTGCACAATAAGCATTGCCTTCTGCAGGCACTGCCCTCTGTGGTCCCTGAGGATGGTGGCAGACTGCTGTCAGGAACCTTTTCCCCTTAAAGGAATGGCACTTACGGCAATGTCACCAGGGTATTAATATCGCATATGACACGACTGCATTAAAGTGTGAGTCATCATTTTGTCATGACTGTGATAGATCTTAAAAGATCTGAGCAAAAATGGCAAGGGAGTATCTGCACAAATAGGCGTAAGCAATTCTGAGTGGGGCCAGCATCTGCTCTCTACTATTTTGAGTGTTCTCTGCCCACATCAGAGTTATGAGGACTGCTACTATTCACAGCAGCATTGAAAGACGTGTAGAAGAAAAATAATTCAAATCTTTTTGGCAAAGTCTTGTCTTAAGAAGGATGTAGGAGGAAATGTACTGAGTGAATCAAACTTTTTATATTATTAAACTGATATCTTGCTTTCATGGTGCTGCCTGATTGTACTGCTTTTGGCGGGGGAATGTACATGGGACTACATTGCTGTTAGCAAGCTGTCCAGTGGTCCACCGTGCTTTCCAGGCAAAGGAGGGTTAGTGTGCTTTCTCAGCAGTTCCAGGCAGCTGATTCGCCTTGTTGTGTGTCACTGTTTAAGTTCACTCCGTATCCTGAAAGAATTAAAAGAGCTGTACAAGCCTAATGATTTCTGCCTCAAGAAAAGCATCTTCGTTTCATATTTATTAGCTCTTGAAAAGATTTCTCCCTTGATTAGACAGAAGCTCAGTGAAATAATTCAGCTGTGTTTGTGCCAAAGTTTCATTACTGCTTTACCCACTGCTGCTCAAAACCTTGAGTTTCCCTAGCTGAGGTGGAGCCCCGCAGGGTGGGTGTCTACAGCAGTCTGCCTTTCTGGGCTCACAACCATTTGCCACAGCATGCTATAGTAAACACAAATGGAGCACAATTCGTTTAAAATGTACCCTTCAATGAGTAAATCCAGCAGCATATTGCATAGGACAGGCAGCATATCCTCCCACTGGCCCACTGACCCTTGTAGAACATTCAGTTGACAGATCTGTAAAAAACTTGGCTTTTGTGGATTAGAATTTACAGCAAGGGCACCTGCTGGAGCCCTAGGGGCTAGAAAAATTTATAGGGAGAAAAAAAATGCATGCTTAGACATCTTGCCAGCCCTAAAGNATGAGTAAATCCAGCAGCATATTGCATAGGACAGGCAGCAGATCCTCCCACTGGCCCACTGACCCTTGTAGAACATTCAGTTGGCAGATCTGTAAAAAACTTGGCTTTTGTGGATTAGAATTTACAGCAAGGACACCTGTTGGAGCCCTAGGGGCTAGAAAAATTTATAGGGAGAAAAAAAATGCATGCTTAGACATCATGCCAGCCCTAAAACTTGTGCTTAAATTTTTGGGAGTGGTGTGAAAAAGCAAAATGAAACACTCCAGAGGATATGTAATAAAATGCAGTGTGCTTACAAACACATTATTGTATCCATACTTCCAACAGTTCTAAGTGGCAATGCATGCTGCTGCTGCTAAGTCGCTTCAGTCGTGTCCGACTCTGTGCGACCCCATAGAGGCAGCCCACCAGGCTCCCCCGTCCCTGGGATGCTCCAGGCAAGAACACTGGAGTGGGTTGCCATTTCCTTCTCCAATGCATGAAAGTGAAAAGTGAAAGTGAAGTCGCTCAGTCGTGTCCGACTCTTAGCGACCCCATGGACTGCAGCCTACCAGGCTCCATCTTCCATGGGATTTTCCAGGCAAGAGTACTGGAGTGGGTTGCCATTGCCTTCTCTGAAGTGGCAATGCATAGATAACCTAATTATCACATGCACAATGAGGTGATCCATGCAGACTGATTAGCACAATGTTCTGCATCTAGAAAGCGCTGAATGAATGTTGATGACAGTAATACTTAGGATGAAGGTGTTTGCTAAAGATCTTAAAAGTCAAGTGGGCTGGTGGATTTGGACCTGGCTGTCTGGTTCCAAGGCCTAACACTTTACCTCCTGTGCCACACATCTGGGAAGGAGGACTACTTTCTTAATTTCATACATTTGTAAAAGTTTACATATTCATTGTAGAAAAATCGGAAAACACATCTACACAAAAGGAAAGAAAAAAGTAGAAGCACTGTAATGGACCATCTCCAAATTTTGGTGTGTTTCCTTGTTGCTTTTTCTACACTTCTGAGGGGTACATACCGTGTAGTATACAGAACCACGTGCAACAGTTTTTAAGAAACTCATCTTGGGACTTCTCTGGTGGTCCAGCAGCTAAGACTCTGGGCTCTCGGTGCAGGGGGCCCAGGTTTGATCCCTGGTTTGGGGAGCTAGATCCCACCTGCTGCAACTAAGAGTTTACATGCAGCAGCTAAAGATCCCTCAATGTCTCAATGAAGGTCGATCACCCTGTGTGCAGCAGCTAAGACCGGGTGCAGCCTAACAAATAAATAAATAGTAAAGAGAAGCTCATCTTCACTTGCATTGGGTTGTCTCCTGTTTCTTCTCCTTGACATTGTGTTGCCTGCTCCATGTCATTTGGCGAACTTGGAGGCTGGGGTCTTCAGTGCGGCAGCGGGATCCAGCATAGGAGCGACAGAGCACAATGAGGCATATAATCTGGTAAGCAGGTGGAGGGGGGGCAGAGTCCTTTTAAACAGACAGTCTTCACCAAGCAAGACAGATGTCAGCTATATGCAGGCACCAAGCAAGGCTGTGCCCACCCCGGGGCAATGAGCGCCAATCACGTTCATCTTTCAGTTCAAATAAAACTGTTTGCATATGATCACGGCTAGAAAACATTGCTTCCCTGTAGCTCAAGTGGTAAGGAATCTGCCTGCGATGCAGGAGACCAGGGTTCAATCCCTGGGTTGGGAAGATCCTCTGGAGAAGGGAGTGGCAATCCACTCCAGTATTCTTGCCTGGAGAATTCCATGGACAGAGAAGCCTGGGGTCACAAAGAGTCGGACATGACTGAGTGACTAACACACACACACACAGAAAGCATTGCACTGGCAAACCAGTAGCTGTGAAGACGAAAGGAAGACAGAAATTAAAGAGGGAGCAGCGCTGGGGACCAGGCAGCCCTTGTCCATACAAGGAGCTGGGGCCTCCCGTTTTCCCTTTGGTAAGACAAGAGGACAAAATGATCACTGCGATTTGTTTTATTTTTTAAAGGCTGTAATTCTATGTGTTACACATTTTATGAAAACATTAGCCTCCGTGGCACAATAAGCAGTGCTCTCCAGGCTCACAAAAAGCCACTTGAGAAACAGCGATAGAGTTTTACAAAAGCGAAGCAAGGATGTTGGCAAACAAAGCGAGACTGGGAGGTAAGTTCAGTGAGCAGATATTCATTTTCTCTCTCTTTTTTTTTTTGAGTTCTTGAGCTTTCCCATGGGTTTCAAGCTCTCAGTCCCTGCACTCCTCAGGGTGTGTGAGTCCTCCAAAAATCAAAAGGGTGCTGTCCTTCCCCAGCCACTGAGAAGAGGCTTTGCTGCCTTAGTGGGGTGGGGAGGTGTGATCTTTTGTGGATTGCAGGACGTCTGGAACCGTGTAGAGCCTTTGATTTCTGTCTGTGGGCAAGGTTACACGTGGTCTTTGGAAACAGAGCTGTTTTTTAAGTTTAGCTCAAACTTTATCTTCCAGGAGAGATTTCTCTTCTCTTGTCAAATAAGGTGTGCACGTGAGGAACTCCTGATGTTCTCTCCAGGCAGCGAGGAGGAGGTGTGGGCAGCAGTCCTCTGTGAGGGGCCAGGGCTGCTGGCCAGAGCCTGGATTCTAGGAAGTGGCTGCTGGAAGCAGCTGGAAACAACCCTCAGGGCTGTGTGATTCCAGCTCAGCAGGGGGCAAAGACCTGTAGAGCCTCTGTGAGCTGGGACTGGAAAGGGGCTGCTGCTTCCCTGCCTCATGGTGAGGAGGGGGGCCCTGTCCTTGCCGGGCTGAGGGATGGGGTTGGGCTGTTCATGCATTCATTCCCTCATTCAGCCATTCACTGGTTTCTTCATTCCTTCAGCTGGCATTTATTCTCTAGGGCGGTTCTAGGTGTGGACTCCTGGCAGGCTCTTGCTGGCCGGAGTGGCTTGTTGCAGGTGGATGTTTTGGTTGGGAAAAGGGGGCCTCCAGCTGTGTCCCACACTCATTGGAACCTTGTTTTCAAGGCTGGCCAAGGACTGCCTGGTCCCTTGGGGCTGCTTCCAGGGCCACTGTGGCATTTGAGGGCCAGTCAATGTATGGAATGCATGCAGTTAGCCACAGAGACGAGGCTTCTCCAGAGGGAAGGGGATAGCGGAAGAATGTGATCGGAACGTGGGGTCTACACATCCATGACGTTTGGAACCTGGCCTAATAGTCTGGTAATGTAATATATTGCTCAAGGCCAAGTTCTCTTTCTTGTTGTTGCTGTGGCTTCCTGTTAACCCAGAATAGATACCTTTGTCTCCCTCCAGCTTCTAGATGTGGGGACCATAGACCAATGAAGTACAGGAAAGCATGCTTCTTGTGGTCTGAAAACCTTGGTGGAGACAGCACAGTCAGTTATGGGAACATTGTTAGAAAGACGTAGAAGATTTCCTTCCCCCCAAAGTGAGCTCTGATCCTATAACCCCGGACCATGGCAGTATCTCATACTAATCAATTGATGTGGTTTTACTTTATCGCCTCAAGGGAAGGTGGAATTCGTTGCCGGTTTCCATGATTCATTTTTTTTTTTTTTTTCAGTGTTCAGGGTTTGCTCTGGGTTGAAGTTTGAAAGCTCTTCGATTATGCAACTTGGTGGCTGAAGTGATTCAGGCCTTCTCCTGCTCTGTGTAGTCATCTCCCACCTTTGTGATGATGAACCAGATATCGTTCACTTACATCACTTCTCTGAGTGGGAATAATTCTAGAGGATGATTTCAAGTTGGTCAGATTTTTATTATGGTAAAATACAGGCACATAGAATTGTAAGTGACAATACCAATACAACAATAAAAAGCAAAATGGGAAGAAAAGAGACGAGAGAAAGCACCCTCTTTCTCAGCAAGATCAGAGCTCCCTAAAGTGATTCACAGCAGCAAAGTGATTCTTGGAACTCTCCATATGGAAATAATTCTATTTTGAGATTCCAGGAAGGAGGGTGCTGATGGTGGGTTAGGCACAACTGTCGGGAGACCCATTGGCAACTATTGTGCATTCATTTTCTGTCCTTGGATTTCTGCAAACCGCTCAAGTTCTCGTTCTGTGGGGCCAAAACAAGGATGAGATAAAGCCCAGGGATGGGGTGGTTGGGTCAGATACTCAGCTTGGCTGGCCGGGGCGTGGGGTCCCCTGGGGGCAGCCTCAGAGCCCAGGCTCCCAGTCCTATGTGGTCAGGGCCAGAGCTACCAGCATCTCTCCCTCCACGTGGCCTGCAAGGACCATGCCCCAGCCTCTCCCATGACACAGAAGACATGGAGGAGAAACTACTGCCCACCTGCATGCAGCTGGGGAAGCCGGAGGGAAATGCAAGAAGGGCCACGCAGCCTTGGTCATCAGAGACTCCTCTGCCCATGCTAACATCCCTGCCCCACACCAATCCTAATTGTGCTCTAAGACAAAAAGCCATTCGCTGGTTCCGACAGTCCATTCCAGGACAAGGGGGCTGTGGCGCCACTGAGCCCCCATGACGGCCTGGCAGATGGGCCTCGGCTGTGGCTAGACCCTGCTCCCTCCCCCTCTGGTCACCAGCTGCCAGCAGTGCCCTTAGAGTAGGCCCTGCCCTTCCTGCTGCAGAAATGGCAACCCACTCCAGTACTCTTGCCTGAAAAATCCCATGGACGGGAGAGCCTGGTGGGCTGCCGTCTATGGGGTCGCACAGAGTCAGACACGACTGAAGTGACTTAGCATCCCTCCCTCCCCATGCGTCTCCTTCCTCCTTACCGGTCCCTCTCCACGCCTGAGCCCTCCTGTGCCCCCTGCCTCTCTCCTCTATAACTTCGGTTCAGGTAATCCTTTTCTCAGATCTAGGCTCCCCATCCCCTCTGAACTGGCCTTGAACTGTCACCATCCCCTCCTTCCGTACTGGTGGCAGTCAGTCACCTTCTCATGACACGGGTGTTGTCATGTTAGCCCCTGTCCCTGGAGACTATCGGGGCCAGCTGGTCCCTGTTGCTTCCCTGCCCTGCCCTGCTCCCAACATCAGGTGGTCTCCACCCACTTCCTCACAGGCTCCCTCCTCTCCCCTCTCAAGGCTCCACTTACATATTATGGGGATCTGTCTATAAGCCTGAGCAGTCCTCACAGAGAGGGAGAGGGTCTCACCTGAATACCGAAAATCCAGCACGGTACCTGGGACAGGCTCATTCTATTGGTTGACTGAGCAGAAGGATGCTGCGTTCTTTGGAGGATGTACACACGTCACCCTTACTTCCTGCCATACAGTCTATAACACCTGTACTTTGAATGCTTAATAAAAGAGGGAGAAGCAGAACCATTTTAGCAGGAATACCGGTTTGGTGTCTGTAGTAGGAGAGGGGGTGGGATTTAATTTTCCATTGTCACCATCATCATCTTGATCACCATGACCACCATCATCACCAAGCGCATTCACTGAGTGCCCATCTGATAATGGAATATAGATCCTAGACAACGTGAAGACCTTAAATTTTACAAGAAGCAACACCAATTTATTTATTTTTTTAATCACTAGTAAGACAAACAGTGAGAAGCACTTTAAGAGGGATGAAGGAAAGAAGATCAGCGAGCAGGCAGGCAAACTATGAACACAGACCACACAGTGGGAGGGTCTTAGCTCTTTTCTGCAGGAGGCTGGAAACCATGGTGCATCCTGCGTGTGTGTGTGTTGCTCAGTCGTGTCCCTAGGGACTCTAGCCTGCCAGGCTCCTCTGTCCTTGGGGGTTCTCCAGGCAAGAATACTGGAGTGGGTTGCCATGCCCTCCTCCAGGGGATCTTCCTGACCCGGGGGCTGAAGCCACGTCTCCTGTGGCTCCTGCATTGCATGCCGATTCTTTACCCACTGAGCCACTGGGGAAGCCCGTGGTGCATCCTACATAGTAGCAGAATGGGGCCTCATGGGGAGGAGAGCAACAGCCAGCCACAGAGGACTGATGAGAAGGGTCAGCCTGGGTGTGGGGTGTTCTTGGAGGAGCAGGATGGCTTCTGACGGTTCCCGTGTATTTGAACCTCCTAGGGCCTTGGAGTGAAGGTGAGGCAGGGGTCCTGCTGCTCGAGGTCTTGGCTGTTCTCTCAGTTTCCTTGCAGAACAAACTCTCCCAAACCTGTCTTGTGATTGGCTGGCTTGGGCTCTGCAGGCCTTCTGCCCCCACCTGGCACTGCTTGAGGCTGCCCAACATCTGGACCTGGTGCCCTGCAGGGTCTGGTGGAAGACTGGACTCGGCCAGGGTGTCAGATATCTGAAGGGCTCTTTCTTCCAGGTGGCTTCCCCCTGAAGCATCCTACACAGGCATGGTGCCATCCCTGCTGTATTCTCTTGGTTCACGGAGCCACAGGCCTGCATTAAATATGGGAGCATGATTCCTGGGGCAGTGGTCCAGGCGGCAGGGGTGGGTACTCTTGGAGAGTGGCTTGGACTCCTGTTTCTGAGTCAGGTTTGAGCTAAGGCATCCCTCGGAGGTGTATTTAGGTTACATAACCCATTTTGAGGGAAAGAGAACATCAAAGTACAAAATACAATTGTCTGTAAAATTTCAGTTTGTGTGTGCTGCTGTACTTTGCTGGGAAAAGTCTTCTTTAAAGGATGTTTGCAAACACTAGAGGTGAATTCCACAGCAGACACATCCCCTCCTCAGCTCAGTGCAAGACTATTCAGCAACTTGGAATGAGGATGTGTTGTGGTCTGTGTGGACGCTTTACTGGTACCCAGGGGTGCCAGGCTGTATGCTCTCCCTGCCTCTCAGCTGCAGTCTCTCTCAGCATTGTTGTCCCGCCTACCCCAATGCCTGGCCCTTCCCAGCCAGGCCCTGCCCTGCCCACCCCCAAGCAAAGCCCCTGGACTTGACTTCTCTGTGCTCCTACCCTGACCCAGCTCCCCTCAGATGTTCCCCCATGGAGCATATGGTTTTGCATTTCTGAAAGACAAATCTTTTATCTGAAACATCTTGACGGGTCGAGCCTCTTGTTAGTTGATAAGTGAGTTCATTGATAGGGAGGCTGTCAGATTGTGCAGAGAGGAACCTCTTGGAGGGTCGAGAGCCCCTCAGGCATCGGGAATCAACCAGGATGGGGTGGGCCTGGGTGCAGTGAGGAAGAGGTTTCGGGATTTCGGTTCTTTATTTTCTTCTGACTGCGCCATGCGCTTGTGGGATCTTAATTTCCCGACCCTGACCCGGGATAGAACCCTTGCCCTTGCAATGGAATCTATTGGACTATTGAACTGCCAGGGAAGTCCTGAGTTTCATTTCTAATCCAGGTCTTCTCTGTTAACTCACTGTTCTTCCCTTTTTGGTGGGAAAAAAAAAGTAATTTCAAAATATAACGATTTAGGTTTGAGTACTAAAACTATCAACTATCAGCAACAACAGTGTGTGTGTGTGTGTGTGTGTGTTAGTTACTTAGTCGTGTTTAACTCTTTGCGAGCCCATGGACTGTAGCCCACCAGGCTTCACTGTCCATGCAGTTCTCCAGGCAGAATACTGGAGCAGGTTCCCATTTCCTTCTCCAGGGGGTCTTCCCAATCCAGGGATCAAACCCAGGTCTTCGGCCTTGCAGGCAGATTCTTTACTTTCTGAGCCACCGGGGAAGCCCAACAGCAACAGTGCAGTCAGTTAAAGTCCGCAGTCTAGTCTTGAGTGCGCTGTGCTCGGCTCTCTGTAGCGCGGGCTCCTGGGGCCCTCTCAGGTCAGTGCCCAGAGGACTGTGCTGAGATCCGGGAGGGCATTGCCCAGGCCCTGCCCCAGGGTTTCTCCATGGACTTGGCCAACCGGAGGGTCGCTTGGGGAGAGGTCAGTGTGTCTTCCCTCTCTCTCCTGCGTTGGGGTCCTGTCCCTGAGAGCGCCCTCATCCCCACATCGCCTCTGTGCTAGGAGCCCCTCCTCAAGTGCTCTGGGGTAACCACCTCCTCGCCTGGCTCTTGGCAGACGTGGCTTCAAGCCCAGCGTATCTGACCCTCTTCTCCTCCATCACTGGCCAAAGTGCCGCACATGGCTGTGTCTAAATCAGGAGCAGTGCTCCAGGCTTGTTCCCGCAAGGAGGGGCCTCCCTCAAGGCCCAGCTGTCGGGGGCTCCCACGCAGACCCCTTTACCTGCAGGTGCGCCCACCGTCCAGCCACAGGGAACCTCCAGCCAGGGAAGGCTGCCTCTCTGCGTACTCAGCCAAAGACCTCCAAGGGAGGTGCCAAAGGCCACACAGTGCCTCCAGGTGGGACTCACTCTGGGTGCTCGGGGGAGAGGGTGCTCTCAGCAGAGCTCCCCCCACCCCAGGCCCCTGCTCTCCTGCCTCCTCATAACCCCCCTCTCTCAAAAGCATCCTGTTGGTCACTTAAACTGAAGACCCTGTGTGAGCCTCTAGGGTCTGGGAAGGATCCCCATGCTTACTGGCCATGTAACTTGAGTCAGGTTATTCCATCTGAAAGGCAGGGCCCACCTCATTAGGTGGCGTGAGGATGCAGAGAGACGAGTACATGCAAAGCTCCTGGAAACAAGCCTGCGAGCTGCGGCCAGCAGAGGAGCAGGCCAGAGCCGCCGGGTGTGCTTGGCCCTTCCTTGGTGGCTCAGACGGTGAAGAATCTGTCTTCAATGCTGGAGATCTGGGTTTGATCCCTGGGTTGGGAAGATCCCCTGGAGAAGGGAATGGCAACCCACTTCAGTATTCTTGCCTGGAGAATCCCATGGACAGAGGAGCCTGGTGGGCTACAGTCCATGGGGTTGCAAAGAGTCCGATAGGACTGAGTGACTAACACTTTCACTTTCAGGCTGGGAGTTCCCCTGTTTTCCCAAAGGAACAGGAGACGCTGAATAGCCCTCCTATGCACTTCTCTCTGCTGAGAGGAGAGATGGGCATTTTTGGCTCAGCCCCAAAGCTCTGGCTGCCTGCAGACTTGGCTCCGGGCCCAGGTGTCCCGTGGCACAGGGACCTCAGCTCAGGTGAGGCAGGGACATGCTGTGGCCAGGGAGGCCGAGGGGGCAGAGGAGAAAGGTGCCCGAGAAGGAGGCCAGGAACCACAAACTGAGTCCCAGGGACTGCTCTTGCCGACTTCCTCCAGCCTGTCTGGCAGGTCTTCTTGGCTCCGGAGAGAGCAGACTGTGAGTGCCTGCCAGTCTCCTGGGGTTTTGTGCAGCTTCTGGGGACCTGGACACTCTTCCTCCCCACCAAGCCAGGGCACAGAGGACCCCACTGCACCCCTCAGTGTGGAGAGGGGAGCTGATTCTAAATTTACCCTGAATACAAGTTTCTACTTTGCTTTAACACACGATGGCCCACAGTGTTCCAGTTCTGGCTGACCTCTGACAGGAGAGGCATCTGTCCACGCCCTGTGGATTGGACCTTGTAAAGGTGGCCGTGGAGAAAGGGGAGGTGTGTCCACTGTCTGATGAGGCAGGAGCTGGTCCCTGGCCCCTGCCCCTATTTGGCATGAGGCCAGACTCTGGGTTAGGAGCCCAGGGGTGTGGGAATTGGGGTCTGCATTAGAAATCCTCACTCTTGACCACTTTCCAACTGTGAGCTCAGGACTCTAGGTACCTCTCTGAGTGTTGATGTACATATTTCAAGAACTCTGAGCTCACACAGTACCTGTGGGCTCAGAGGTGCCCACGCTCTCATTGACTCTTGGGGTGAGTTGTCGGACATCTCTTCCTCAGTCACTTAGCACCTCTAGGAGCAAGTGAGAGGCCTCTTTTGCTCTTAAACAAAGCATTGAGGCCCATGAACTCTTAGGCTCTCCTAGTTAAAGGGTTGCAATTTCCTATGGTCCCACAATAACCTCTTCCATTAGCAGCTTCCTCCAACTCACATGCACACACATACACACGTTTCCATATTCCTCTATTGTGAAGCCCAATCTTTAAATCTTTCTGGATCTGTAGCTATGAAATGAAGTCAGCAGGGTTTGCTGTACCAACGTCAGACAGCCAAGGACGCATAAATAAAAAGGAAGCCCCTTTTTAGATGTTGATGATGGGTGAAGATGCCCTGAGAAAGCCAAGCACCCAAGGCTCCATGGCATGGCCGCCTCCTTTCAAATCTGTTTGGTAGTTTGTGTTTGAAATCATCAGCACTGGAAAAGAACTGACAGTGCTTCTCATGTCACTTTCCCAGGCTACACTCTATCACCCTTTTCCCCTCTGTTACCACCAAGCCATGAAGAGCCCCAAATCCCAGGGCTTGCAGCCCACTTTCCTTGCTTTTGCTCCTGTCTATGGAGGCTGCATCTGTCCCATAAAAACACAGGGAGACCACCCTATTAACCTAGAGGGGTGGGATGGGGAGAGAAGTGGGAGGATGTTCAAGTGGGAGGGGACATGGGTAAACCTATGGCTGATTCATGCTGATGTTTGGTAGAAACCAACGCAATACTATAAAGCAATTATCCTCCAATAAAAAATAAATTAATTAAAAAGAAAAAAAGCTGAAGGGATCCAGAAGGTCTCTGATTTTCCCACAGAGGAACTCTTCATCCCCACTCTTACTTACAAGCATTCTCTGTCCTTAGCACTTGCTTTATTATTGTTTTTCTCAGGGCTGCAAATTACTTCAAATAAACAAGCCGGTACAGAAAAAGTAATGGCTGGAACACTTGGTTTCCACCAAATGATTATTCTATGGGAACATTGCACCTTCTGGAATACCAGGGCAAGGTGATGGATGGATAGCTGGTGCACAGAATGTTCTGTTCTGAGCCGCAAGTTGGTGGTTTCCATTCCTGTGCCCATCCTTGCACAAGTTTGTAGTCCAGAGAAGAACTTGAGCTCTTAGGGTTCTCCAGGAGCCTGTCTCCTTTGCCATGGGGCTAGAATTGGGCACAAAGAGCAGATTCCGGAGCCAGAAGTGCTTGTGCTACCTGTGTGCCTGGCTGACAAACTCACCTCCGCAGGACAGGAGCCTATCTTCAGGGACTTTTGAACCTTTGTCAGAGGTTCCCCTGACAAAGCTGGCTGGTGGGCGGGGCAGAAAGAAACCTCTCTGGCTGGGATCTACTCCAGGTGAAACCTGTTGGAAGGTAGATCCCCGTCAAGCCCACCTGCCCCTGCCCAGGACTGGTCTCCAGTCTCTCCCTGGTTCCTCTTACGCCCACTGAGCCCACTAAGCCATCTCTCATGGGGTCACTGCCGAGGCGGACCGAGTAAAGAGGTGAAGGGTGCCCAGTGCAATCCCGTCCATAGTGGACGCCTAGTAAAGTTTGATTCCCTCTCCCCTATCTGGAATGTGAGTGATGCTGATTTCCTATGACATGTTGAACTTGAACTTGCAACTTGCAATCTAGAGACTCCCTGCTCCCCACCTGACTCCCGTGGAGGCAGCCTCACCTTAGTCCACATTTCCCGTGAGCACATCCTAACTACCCCAGGGCTCACTTTTTGGGAGATAGGTGGGAGCTCTGGGAACATATTCTTTAGGACTGTCCGTGTCTCATTATGGGCTTTCCTGGTGGTTCCACCTGCCAATGCAGGAGATGCAAGTTCGATCCCTTGGTCAGGAGGATCCCCTGGAGGAGGGGAAACCTGTATTTCTCAACACTGCCACGGTGGGAGGTTGCATGGAAGGAGGGTCTGCTGTGGACAACAGCAAATGAACTCGGGAGGCAGGGAAGCCACAAGGAGAGACATGTACCCTGGAAGGTGAGGAAGCTGGGTCACCAGCCACCCAGCTAAACACAAAGGGGATGAAAGTACTTGCGGCACAGGGTGAGGTGGCGTTTCCGTTTTATTGGAAACAAGAGGAGCAAGGGTTTCCCGGTAGCCAGAGGGTGTCGCACCATCTTTCCGGCAGAGAGTGAAGGCTACCAGATGCAGGGAGGGAATAGCTCTGCACTTCCCAGCGGCCTTGCAGAGCTACTGAGTCATAAGCCAGAGAGCAACTGAAATGACACAGACATCCACATTTGCTGTTGTTGAAACACTGTCAAAGCAAGCTTCCTGGGCACAGCTCTGCGGCCCTTCTCAAGCTGGTCTAGGAATTGTTTACGAGCCCGGGTTTAACACTCTGCCAGGAATCGTGCATTGCAACTGGACTTCTCGGATATCCACAGGAACCAAGGAGCCGGACGAAAGGGAGGGAGACAATCTGAGCAAGAAGGAGGCTGGAGCAGGAGCCAGCTCCCTCGGTGATTCCGGGTGACCCGCCCTCGTCCTCGCACTGCCCCGCAGACTTCTGCTGGCGGGACTTCATGTACCGCTGGTATTTTTATCTCTGTGTTAAGTGGCACTTTACCTTTATTGTCCTGGTTCCCCATCAGCATGGTTGCCATCGTCCCTTGCTGCCTTCTTTCTTGCCACTGAGGAAACACACCTGGGGCCTTTCCAATCTTATTGGCAGGCTCGGGGCACACAGGGGAGGGCAGGAGGTTGCCAGCAGGACCTCTCTCACGCAATGGGCTGTGCTGAGAAAGGGCAGCAGGGGCAGGTGGGCCCTTTAGGCTCCTGGCTGCTGTCCATCTGTGTCCTTCCAGAGTAGCTGGCAGGGCCCCGCCCAGGCAGTGCGCTCAATCCTGGGTCACGTGCCTGTGTTCCATGTACAGACCATCCAGGAGGGGAAAGGACCAGAAACACCCCCACCCCGACCCCCACCCCGTGAACCAGGGAAGCTGCTGCCCACGTGAGAGCCCCTTGGCGCCCTCCAGCCAGCTGGTTGGCGGCCAGGAGGCTCTGAATGTCCTTTGTTTCTTGCAGCGATGACTTCCCTCTTGGGGTCAATTATGCAGCCTAATAGCTGTTATTACTTCTGAACAAAGTGTGCCTCGCAGCCTGTGGCAGCTTAAAGGGCAACCCTGCCCACCAGCACCCTGCCACCCTCCAAAGATGGTGGGGAGGGGAGTGGGGGGAGTGGGGGAGGGTGCCCCCAGCCGGTGGAAGTTGGTGGGTCGGTGACTTAGCTGGTCCTCTTGTGGTCACCACCTGGCCAGGGATGTGAGATGTGTATAAGAGACAGGTTGNCTTGGGGTCAATTATGCAGCCTAATAGCTGTTATTACTTCTGAACAAAGTGTGCCTCGCAGCCTGTGGCAGCTTAAAGGGCAACCCTGCCCACCAGCACCCTGCCACCCTCCAAAGATGGTGGGGAGGGGAGTGGGGGGAGTGGGGGAGGGTGCCCCCAGCCGGTGGAAGTTGGTGGGTCGGTGACTTAACTGGTCCTCTTGTGGTCACCACCTGGCCAGGGATGTGAGTTATCAGAGGGCATTTGCTTGTTGGGAAGGAGCTGACATGCTGGGAGGACACTCAAAGGGACTGAGGTCTTTTGGACCTGCCTGGGAGGCCAGTTCAGAGCGTGAAGAGCAGGTGTGGGGATTGATTTGCCCCTGGTGCCTTGCAAAAGAGAACCGAAGTTCAAGGCATGACTCCTGGAAGCAGGATTTGGAGGGAAGCTCGGAGCTCACTAGTCCTAATCTCTACTTTTCCTTGGGCTCCCTAGCATTCATCTCTGATTTTCCATGACTTCTGATGGACCCTTAAAGAGAGGTAAACCCACCCCCTGGGGGGTGGGTGTTATAATGTGGTTCTCGATGGTCACCCTCAGCCTGTCTTCAACCAGGATGGTGAACCCCGTGGACAGGGGCTGAGCATACTCCCTGGGGGCTTGTGCAGCACGCACGAGCTGACCCCAGGTAGTTATGGAGACAAATGACAAAACCCAAGCCGACGGTGCCGAAATCTCATTCTGTCTTTTTGTTTCATAGGCAGTTCTGGAATATTTCACAGGCTGAAAAGGGATGAATCTGAGCACCACCTCCCCTAGTATATTTATTTATTTCCTTTGTTTTTGGCTGTGCTGGGTCTTCATTGCTGTGCACAGGCTTTCTCTGGCTGCAGTGAGTTGGGGCTACTCTCTATTTGTGGTACACAGGCTTAGTTGCCCTGTGGTGTGTGGAATCGTCCCAGACCAAGGATCAAACTTGTGTCCCTTGCATTGGCAAGTAGATTCTTTTTTTATAGGTAGTTTTATATTTTCATTTTTTTCATACTTCATTTGCTTTTATTTATTTAGTTTTAAAAATTTTATTTATTTTAATTGGAGGCGAATTACTTTACAATAGTCTAGTGATTTTTGCCATACATTGATATGAATCAGCCATGCGTTTACATGTGTTCCCCATCCTGAGGCAAGTGGATTCTTAACCACCAGATAAGCAGGGAAGTCCTCCCCTTGTATATTTGATGGAGGAATTTAAGAGGACCCCAAAGGAGGGCTACGAAAGGGAGAGATGGTGTGGATGGGTCCTGATTGCCACAGGTTCTGCTGAGCCACTGTGCATGTTCGCAGTTGTCAGGCCAAATCCTCTGCCGGGGGAACTTGCTTCCCCTGATGGAATGTTCTGGAGTGAATGGCTCTGCTACAGCTCTCCTTGGGGCTTATTTGCTTTCAAGGATGACGCAGACCTCTGGAGATCCCTGACAGGGACAGAGGTGGGTACAGTTCTGTTGTTGTTCAGTTGCTCAGTTGTGTCTGACTCTTTGCAACCCCACGGACTGCAGCACGTTAGGCTCCCCTGTCCTTCACCATCTCTTGGAGTCTGCTCAAACTCATGTCTATCGAGGGCTTCCGCAGTGGCGTTCGTGGTAAAGAACCTGCCTGAGAATGCAAGAGATATAAGAGATGAGGGTTCAGTCCCTGGGTCGGAAAGATTCCCTGGAGGAGGGCGTGGTAACCCACTTCAGTATTCTTGCCCAGAAAGACTCGTGGACAGAGGAGCCTGGTGGGCTACAGTCTATGGGGTTGCAAAGAGTCAGACATGACTGAAGCAACTGAACACGCACGCATGTCCACTGAGTCAGTGATGCCATCAAACCAGTTCATCCTCTGTCGCTCCCTTCTTCTCCTGCCCTCAATCTTTCCCAGCATCAGGGTCTTTTCCCATGAATCTTTTTTAGGGTTGTNTTTTTTTTTTTTTCTTTTCTAAATTCAGATTCTGTAGGGTGGAGAACTGAAGGTGAGGAGGATGGAAAGAGTCCGAGGTCCGAGACCGGCATGTAGCCCACACAGTCACACGAACCCGTGTGGCCTGATGCTCTGCTGTCACCATCCTGCAGCTCTGAACGTCCTTGAGGAAGCCTGCACGCTCACGTGGCACTGAGGAAGCCAGCACCCTCACGTGGCACCGCGTGTGCGTGCGGGGGCCTGTAGTGTCCCTGTGAGCAGGTCTGATTTCTCATGGCCACATGGAGCTGTACCCTCCTCCCAGGTCCATGTGGTTGGTGGCGGTTCATGATTTAGTCCGGGTGGGATTCTGTTCCTGGGGTGGTCTTCCAGGCTATATCTGGGCCTGGCCTTTCATGGGTCGCTCTGGTGCTGACCAAGCCCCTGACTGGTCCAGAAAGGGCCCCACTGCCCATTTGGCCTCCACACTGGGCCCTCTCTGGCTTATTCTCATGGGCTCTCTCCCCCTGTTGTGCTATGTGTTCCTCAAAGGACCAACTTGACTCTCTGTTGTCCCTGGAAAGTGTCATTTCCCCAAGCCAGCAAATGGTGACTAAAAATCCTGCTCCATCTGTTGGAGGAAGGATGTGGTCTCTGGGGGGCTCCTGTGCAGCCAGATCCCATGGTCCAAGGGGACCCCCGTGCTGATCTACCTGAAATCATATCATTTCTGCATGCAACATGGTTTGTCCTTAATGAGCAATTCCTCCAGCCCAACTGATGGGGCTGGAGGCTCCATGGTGGGCAGTGCTGTGCTAAGTCACTTCAGTCGTGTCTGACTCTTTGTGACCC